>SJYC01134653.1:0-61144 GCA_006408675.1 Madoqua kirkii
AGGAATACGTCAAGGCTGTATATTGTCACCCTGCTTATTTAACTTATATGCAGAGTACATCATGAGAAACGCTGGGCTGGAAGAAACACAAGCTGGAATCAAGATTGTCGGGAGAAATATCAATAACCTCAGATATGCAGATGACACCACCCTTATGGCAGAAAGTGAAGAGGAGCTAAAAAGCCTCTTGATGAAAGTGAAAGAGGAGAGTGAAAAAGTTGGCTTAAAGCTCAACATTCAGAAAATGAAGATCATGGCATCTGGTCCCATCACTTCATGGGAAATAGTTGGGGAAACAGTGAAAACAGTGTCAGACTTTATTTTGGGGGGCTCCAAAATCACTGCAGATGGTGATTGTAGCCATGAAGTTAAAAGACGCTTACTCCTTGGAAGGAAAGTTATGACCAACCTAGTTAGTATATTCAAAAGCAGAGACATTACTTTGCCGACTAAGGTCCCTCTAGCCAAGGCTATGGTTTTTCTTGTGGTCCCGTATGGATGTGAGAGTTGGACTGTGAAGAAGGCTGAGCGCCAAAGAATTGTTGCTTTTGAACTGTGGTGTTGGAGAAGACTCTTGAGAGTCCCTTGGACTGCAAGGAGATCCAACCAGTCCATTCTGAAGGAGATCAGCCCTGGGATTTCTTTGGAAGGAATGATGCTAAAACTGAAACTCCAGTACTTTGGCCACCTCATGCGAAGATTTGACTCACTGGAAAAGACTCTGATGCTGGGAGGGATTGGGGGCAGGAGGAGAAGGCGACAACAGAGGATGAGATGGCTGGATGGCATCACTGACTCGATGGACATGAGTTTGAGTGAACTCCGGGAAGGCCTGGCGTGCTGCGATTCATGGGGTCGCAGAGTTGGACACGACTGAGCGACTGAACTGAACTGAACTATATTTTTAGAATAAAAGAGAAAATGGCACATATTAGTTTCAGAGTGATGAAAATATTCTAAAATTAGATTATATAATGGTTGCTCAACTCTGTAACTGTAACAAAAACCATTGCATGCTTTGTACAGGTGAGTTTTGTGGTATGTAACCTATAGCTCAATAAAGTTGCTCTTTAATAAAAACCGTAATACTAGTGTGGAAAGAAAATAACCAAAACAGGTAAAATGCATTCTGCATTTCTAGACAATGAAGGGGTGTGTGTGTGTGTGTGTGTGTGTGCGCTTGTGGGCATCGTGCTGTCCCCAGGACCTGAGTGGGTCTGGGCACGACACAGGTGCCACAGGACGGGTTAAATGAGCAGTCCCGATGCTGTAAGCAAAGGGTGGGCTAGGAATAATACTGCAAATCTGGTGGCAAAATGAAGCTCAGTACTTTGTATCTGTCTTGTGGTATGGTTGTATTGATGTTCTTGCCCAGTTGGGAAAGAAAAGCAGAAGCAGCGGCCACAGAGAGCTCTATGCGGGGAACAAACCTACCCTGGAGGCAGCAAGGCAGAGCTTACATGCTCCTTCACTCACTCACCCTTCCACCACTTCCTCCCAGGCTCCAAGTACTCTGGACCAGTGTGAGCTCTCTCTGACTGCTCCCTTCAAATTTCTTGGTTCAGAAGTGACTTAATAAGTTTCAGCAGGATCCATCACAGTGGGTGTATGCTCTGAAAAGGAGTGTGTGTGATGTGTTCATGCATACAGGTGCCTTGAGACAGTAGTCCCCTTATATCCTGGGATGGCTGAACGGTTATTGGAGTCCTAGGGCTTGACAAATTGTCAGAGACTTGAAAATTCTAAGAGTTGAAGGGAAATGCTTACAACGATGAAAGGGCCAAGAAAGAAACTTCCATTGCTCCCAATCCTCCAAGTCTGCAGCACTTGCTCTCCTAAAACTCTCTCAAATGTTGAGGAGCTACCATGAACCGTGTACTATGGGAGATACAAGTGTGAATAAAACACTGTCTTCAGCTTCAAAGGGTTTATCTGTCAGAGGAAGAGGTCAGACATATCCCCCAAAGACACCAATAATACAAACCATACCACAGGAGAGGTACTGAGACTCAGAAGCCCAGGAAAACATGCACAGTTAGAAAAAATCACGAAAGTCTTCCTGAGTAAGCAGCACCTAAGAGATAAGTGACATTTTCAGGGATGAAGATGGGGGTGGGGTGGGCATCCTGCAGGAAGTGCACTGCCCTAGGTTGGAGGGGGACAGCCCCACCCCCCTCTGATTTCAACCCAATCTCACTTCAACACATCAATGCAGAAATGCTACCCTGTGTGAGGCAGAACCACAGAGGAAAATACAGATGAAATGAAGACAGTCTGTGTCTTTAAAAGCCTTGCAGTTCAAGGACAGGGAAGAGAGAGGCAAAGGGGCTGGTTAGACAAAGATACCTGGAACCACAAGATATCACGTGAGTGAAAGAAGCATCATAGAAACCTTGGCAAAGCGCTCAGACCTAACTAAGAGGGCTCCGCCTGACCTTCCATTCTGTTTCTCCGTACTCGACTGTAAGCTTCTCAAGGATGAGGACCTGGACTTCTTGGTCCTTGCATGGCCTGGGTCTAGTTCAGTGTCTGGCACTCGGCAGACATTTGTCGAAGGAGGGAGAAAGGAAGAAAAGGAGGGTGGGGCGGGGAGGATGCAAGAGGAAAGGAAGGGAGGAAGGAACAAACAATTCTTCCAATGGTGAATCATCTAAGGATGTCTGTCTTTAAATTCACAGAGCACTGCCTACCTTCGGTTCTTATTGTCCCTTTCTTCTCCCACTTGTATTCTGCTCACCTCAATCCTTCCCTGACAATACCAGCCCACACTATCTTCCTGGACCTTGATTCTTGCCGTGATCACAGAGCCTGTGCTGCATAATTTAAGTACTCCGCATTCCTTGCAGCTGCTTCCTGTGTGCTAGTTGTGTAAACTCTTTGAAGGCAGAGTCCTCTTCTTAAATGACTCCATACCTCACAGTACTAGAACATATTGACTGTTGATTGGCTGGGCAATAAGGCCCATTACAGGAGGAGCGCAGAAACACAACCTGGGGTGTAGTGCTATACAAACATGCACAAAGAGCCTGGATAATAGGGCCTAGTAGAGAGAAAACTGGGGGACAAACAGCTTTACCTTTAACACAGAGGCCCCAAACCCAGGTCAGGAGAGGAGAGAGTACGTTTGTCCTGAGGCATGGTGGGGTAGATGCAAGGATTTGATAGATGTGAAATTAAGCCCTGGAGCGGGTTGCCTGAAAAGTCACAAACCCTTCTCTCTGAATGTCCCTAAAGACACTAGGGAACTAAGACTGCTGGAAACACGGAGCTTCTCCCAAGCACCAGCTGGGCAGTCCATCCTTGCTGTCTTTATCAGCATTACAGGTAGAAAGAGTCCTTTGGGAACAAAGTTTCTTAGAGGAAATGTTGATTTGCCCTTTGCTTTATGATCTCCTGATAGAATGAACAAGGTTCAGAAGGATTAGCTGACGGCAGACAGACCAATGTTCCTGTGTAGAGAAATCCGGTAGACTCTCATTACCAGCCAGCTCATTTCTATGGTCAGAAAACGACCTCCAAACATTTTCAAATATATCCAGTACAAGGCTGATGCAACTTCTCCAGCATTTGACTGCATACGCCTTCTTGCACTGATTTCATGCTTTCTGCAAAGGGGCTTCCTCTGTAACTAGATTGTCTGGGACAGGTATAAAGACCAATTTTTCCTCTAAGACCTCCCAATACTAAGTGCTTAATAAATATACTATGAATAATAACATTACGCAATAATCTGCAAGTCCTCTCCCCACACATTTCCTTATGCAGTTCTCACAACAACCCTGTAAGGTAGGTCCCATGATTAACTCCCATTTTCCAGATAAAGAAATCAATATTCTGAAAAATCAAGTAACACGTCTAATATCACACAGCCAGTAAGAAGTTCTTTCCCTTGCTTAAGTGAACTCTGAAGTCAGAAGAAGAAAAGTTATGACCAACCTAGACAGCATATTAAAAAGGAGAGAGGTTACTTTGCCAACAAAAGCCATCTAGTCAAAGCTATCGTTTTTCCTGTGGTCATGTATGGATGTGAGAGTTGGACTGTAAAGAAAGCTGAGTGCTGAAGAATTGATGCTTTTGAACGGTGGTGTTGGAGAAGACTCTTGAGAGTCCCTTGGACAGCAAGGAGATCCAACCAGTCCATCTTAGAGGAAATCAGTCCTGAATATTCCTTAGAAGGACTGATGCTGAAGCTGAAACTCCAATACTTCAATCACCTGATGCGAAGAACTGACTCATTTGAAAAGACCCTGATACTGGGAAAGATTGAAGGCAGGAGGAGAAGGGGACGACAGAGGATGAAATGGTTGGATAGCATCACTGACTCGATGGACATGAGTATGAGTAAACTCCGGGATTTGGTGATGGACAGGGAAGCCTGGCGTGCTACAGTCCCTGGGGTAGCAAAGAGTCAGACAAGCCTGAACAACTGAACTGAACTGAAAGCCGGGAAGAGTCAGCCCCATCTCTCCCATCACACACTTTTTCACATGGATCAATATGCACTACAGTACTTCAGGGATGAGAACACTGAAGTCCAAGGTTAGTATACGGTGAATAAATGAATAGATATACAGTGGATGTACTGTATGGAGTCAGTGGAAAGGAGACAGTTTAAGAAAAGGAAGAATCTTTAGTTCAGACTATTTACAAGGAGGGAGTTCCCTGACAGTCCAGTGGTTAAGACTTGGTGCTTTCAACCTCACAAGTCGGGCAGCAAGGTCAAAACATAACAAAATTATATATAGGGCGTCTACTGAGTGTCAGGCATTGGAAACCCAGGCACAACTGCCCTGCCCTCAGCGGCCTTACAGTCCTTTGCAAAAGATAGACGCTCAGAAACTATTACAGCAAACTAGTCACACTTTTTGTTAAATGCTGCAAAATGTTACGGGGATCTCTGGTCTGGTCCAAAGGAAGAGCTCTCATGATGGGAAGGTTGGCCTTTTTTGGGCAAGAGCTTACTTTTGCACAGGCAGAAGCAATGAAGTGGAGGCAAATTGGGTAAAAGGAGGAAGGAAACTGTTTCTCACAAATAGAATTTGGGGACCGCGATTTCCAGCCCCTCTGCCTGACTGCCTATCTGCTTTAAGAAAACCAGGAAAGAGAAAGCGAAGGCTAGTGAGAGGTCAATTCGTGTAAGCGGGGAGAGACGGCAGGGAGAAGCAAGCGAGGCGTGAGTCGGCGTCGAGAGAGTTAAGATAGGCCGGCCCGGGATGCAAAGGGTTAAGCAGGGCGGTCCGGAGTGGGTCCAGTAGACCCGCCCACCGGGGCGGGGGGGGCGGGGTCTCTCGGAAGAAGCCCTTGGATTGGCCGCAGGGAAGGCGTTAGGCTAGGACGGTACCAACTGTCGCGAGCCGCGGAGGCGGGGGGTGGGTGTGGGACCGCCGGCTCAGCGCCGGGAGAGGTGGCTGGGGAATGGCCGGGCCGGGGGAGGGCGGGAGCCTCAGTAGCGGCGGCTGGGGGCGGTGAGCGCGGCGTGGGGCTGCCCCTCCCCGGAGGCGGCGGGGGCGGCCGGGGCCGCGCCGCACCGCACCGCGCGGGCGGCCATGGAGCGAGCCTAGGGCGCTGCAGGTGAGCGGCGTGGGGGCGGGGTAGGGCGCGAGACCCCCGCCCCTGGCGAGGCGAGGCGAGGCGGGAAAGTGCGGGCAGGGCCGCGGGCGGGGCGCGGGGCGCGGTGCGCGCCGGGCGGGGGCCGTCTGAGGGCGGGGCGCTTCCCTGAGGGGCTGGGCACCGGTGCCCCGAGCGGTCCCTGAGCGGCGGCTGCCTCAGCGACCGGCCCGGGCCGGGCGCCCCGCCTCGTTGGCCCTGAGCGGGCTTCCGCCGGTCGTAGAAGCGGCTGAAGGGACGCGGCCGAGGCCGCCGCCTCCTCGACCCGCCTGAGGCGCGGGCCTTACCTGGGGACGCCTCGGGCAGCCGAGGGTCTGTCTAGTTGACCCACCCTTGAGCCCGGACGCCGTCCCCAGTGCGGGCAGGGCCGCGGGCGGGGCGCGGGGCGCGGTGCGCGCCGGGCGGGGGCCGTCTGAGGGCGGGGCGCTTCCCTGAGGGGCTGGGCACCGGTGCCCCGAGCGGTCCCTGAGCGGCGGCTGCCTCAGCGACCGGCCCGGGCCGGGCGCCCCGCCTCGTTGGCCCTGAGCGGGCTTCCGCCGGTCGTAAAAGCGGCTGAAGGGACGCGGCCGAGGCCGCCGCCTCCTCGACCCGCCTGAGGCGCGGGCCTTACCTGGGGACGCCTCGGCAGCCGAGGGTCTGTCTAGTTGACCCACCCTTGAGCCCGGACGCCGTCCCCAGAGCCGACTGGCCCCGGTGCCGCCCTCCTGTGCCCCCGAGCGCCCGTTGCGGCGGCCCGAGGTGGGGGGATCGCGCGCCCGCGGGCCCACCTCGTGGCTGTGAGGCGCGAGTGACCTCCAGGCCCGAGGCGGCCGGCAGGGTAACCGTGCCTAGGGATCCGCGGTCCTCTCGGGGTCGTGCACCCCGCGCTCGCGGTAGCGCACAACTTAAGGAAATGATGCGGTTGTGCAAAGTGGGTTGCGCTTGAGATTTCATTTCCGGGTGCTGTGGCCCCCGCAATTAAAAGAGAACCGAAACGTTGCCATTGATCAGCGTGGTGGTTGTCAAGTTGCGTCCTTGATTGTGGGATCTGAAAAGAGTTTCATTCTAATCAGGCTTCTGTCACCTGCGGGTCTCCCGGGTAGGACGAGAGACGGTAGAGGATGCTGGAGGGAAAGTGGAGGGGACAAGACATGATCGGTCATTAAGGATTTATTAGCCCTTGAAACGCCATATCGTCGGTTGGAGGAGTGAGGATTTATAATTCTGGGAAATAAGAAATGCTTTACAGCGACTTGAGTCTGGGGCCAAGTATCAGTATCATCCCCACCCAGCCGAGGTTTGATATCTCACCTTGAAAAGAAGGAATAGGAATGTGGGATCTTTTAGCTTTCAAATGACAGGACTTTATGTAAAACCGTAACTGTGATTACTGTTTACTAACAATTGCTATCCTCCTTGTGTTGTAAATTAATGCGTATATTTCATTGGGGTTATTTTAAACTGGGCTGGAGACCGCTGTGTAGTACAGTCCTTGAATTTATGCAGGACTCTTGAGCCAAGCCTTAAAGCACTTCTGCGTATATTGTTATTTATCATCAAAACATACCCTTGAGAATCTGAGATACAGATGTTAAAGATGCTAAATTATTTGCCTAGCCTTAGAGCCAGTCTAAAGTCGATTTATGTTAAATTAATAACTTTTGAAGTTTGTGAAGATGATGGACTTTGGCCCCTGGAACCATTCAGTGCAGTCAGTCAACTGGAGGTCCTTCCACCTTTAAAAGTGCTTGTCAAAGAGAATTAGAGGCACAGACAAGCAAGTCAGAGTCTCTGCCTCACATTAAAATGCAGTGATAGCAATGAATGGTGGTAAAAGATGATCAGGAAATCTTGGAGCTCACAGCTTTTCTTCAGTTTGACTGGTAAAAATGTGACATTGGTTTGTCCTATTTCTCTGGAACTAGTTAGGAAAATAGCCATAATTTAGTTGGTGGCTCAGAGGTTAAAGCATCTGCCTTCCAATGCGGGAGACCCAGGTTCGATCCCTGGGTTGGGAAGATCCCCTGGAGAAGGAAATGGCAATCCACTCCAGTATTCTTGCCTGGAGAATCCCATGGACAGAGAAGCCTAGTAGGTTACAGTCCACAGGGTCACAGAGTCAGACACGACTGAGCGACTTCACCTCACCTCACCTCACCTCAGTTAAAGAATGAAAATTGGAAAACATGCCCAGGGTAATTTGAAATAGGGAACAAACAGATCACTGTTTCTATCATGTACTCCTTAATGCCACAGAGTTACTTTATGCTGAGTTGATACTTTCTTGACTTTTAGTCCATTCTCTTGATTTCTATTTGTAGACTCCAGTTCTTTCACACAGCATTAAAGCTTCTGCTTTTTATCTTTTCTGAATTTTGAATTTCTAAATGAAATTTTCTGTTTCTTCTACTTGCAGGGCAGTCTTCAGCTTCCTTCACTTTGTGTGACCATCATTTTAATGGCATAAACCCTGAAACCAGATGCTTCAATTCAACTCTTGACTGATAACTTAAAAATAGCAGCCACAGTGGTTGTCTCTTGGTGATTGCTCCAATCTCTTTATAGAATTAAGAGGCTGCTCTTTGTATTCTCTGGCCACAGTTGGAAACAGTAAAAAGGAGACTGTCTTTTGAAGCTGATGTCAGGCCACTTTGGGACTAAGTGCCAGGTAGTTTGGGGCTGAGAAGCACGGTTACAATGTGTTTAGTTGCTAAGTCACTGACTCTCCTGCAGCTCCTTGGACTGTAGCTTGCCAGGCTCCTCTGTCCATGGGATTTTCCAGGCAAAAGTACTGGAGTGAGTTGCTGTTTCCTTCTCCAGGGAATCTTCCCGACGCAGGGATTGAACCTTCATCTTCTGCTTTGGTGGGTGGATTCTTTACCACTGATCCATCTGGGTGGAAGCACAATTATAATGAGGAACTACAGTTTAGTGTTGTAGTGATAATGACTGACGTGCTTTGTTGTTTGTACCTAACGGTGTGTAGTGGATAGTAGGTGTGGAGTAAATATTTGGTGGTTGAATGAACAAATGGAAAACAGTATGAGGGAGGAGGACACATCCCTGTGCAGGTATTTAATTGTTTAGGTCCTCATTACAAGAGAAAAGGAAAAAAAAAAAAACCAAGAAAATTGTTTCAGATTCATGTTGCAAATAGTTCAGTTGAGATGGGTATCTGTAAAGGGTGTTACTTGCTGGAGCTGCCCTGAGATCTGATTGTGTGATTGGGTGGTGTTCTCGCCACCAGCAGCCTGGGTGCAGCTTCATAGACTTGCTCCTGCAGCCTGCTCTGACTCAGCTCACTAGCAGTTTGTCTGGTAGACACTATTTTTGCTATTGAAAGAACTCGCGCTCTTGGTGTTGACCATGCCACTTTCACTGACCCTGACTGTCCATCTTCTGGTCCTTCTTATTAGGGACGGGAGAGGGGATTACCCTTCCCTGAAGTGCTTGTCATCCCACACCTGTAAATCTCTCCCTCTTTTCCTTCCTTACACTGCCTCTATAACCCTCAAGGACTGAGAATTCATTGGCACAGACCTCGGGTACTAAACAGAAGACCTTACTTTGCAACTGAAACCAGCTTTTGACCAACTTGTAATGTCAACTTGACTGCTAGAGCCATCTAGGAGAGAATGTGATACAAAGCTCTCACTTGTGATTTTGTTCATATCCAGAATCAGGAGAGGGAAGGCCCAGCTCTGGACATGGTCAGTCTGGGGGGTGTGTCTGTCATACTAGTGTGAGATATGAAATGAAGGCTGATGCAGAAGAGAGATGCTGAGCTTTGGCGTGTGTGTTTGGGAGTCTACTTTCTGGCAAGGTAACTGCACTGTGGAGGAGATGGTGTTAATTTGGGTACATTTTGAAAGGAGGTCAAGGAATATGAAATTATGAATGTGGAATAGATCCAAGTACAGGGTGAGGCAGTGAAGTCTATCATTTCATCAGTCTTTGCTCTTAAATGCTGACTTTCTGCTTTATGTATCGATACCAGCGTGGGAATATATTACCAGCATGGGAATAGCATATTGTGTGCAAAAATCCTTTTTTGGCTGTATTTTTTGTGCAGAATTTTTTACAATGTATTTTATGTTTCATTTGCTTTTTAAGCAATGTAGTTTAACCTTTGTTGATTTGAGATTATGGTTACAGACAGTAATCCTGCAGGGCTCGGAAGTGATTGACATATGTAGGTTGTTTGCCCCTTCCGCTTTTTGAATTCTTGAATTTGCTTTCAGCAGTCAGTCTGTCTCTTCTTTCAGGGGTGAAAAAGCTATGCTTTTGCCACTGTTAGTGTCCCTGCTGCCCTTTTTAAAATTTTTTTGCAGCTTCTAATCTGTGGAGGAGTAACCCAGATAACTCTGCTTCCTGAAATTGAATGTAAAACAGCTAAATAAGCTTAGTGAGGGTCTGCCTGGCTTTTCTTTATTAGTGGATGCACTTTGTGACCGTTATTTTGGCTGCCCAAAGACCTTTGGTTCTCGTTTCTTATCGTTGGTTTAGATAGTGAATTTGCACTCTATACAGGTGCGTTTATGTCCTGTAGTTCTTTCTGTATAAAAAAAAAAAAGTGATATGGAGATATCAGTATTGGTTCTCATTTCAGAAAATATTGCCAGTAACTCTTGAAAGCTTGGTTCCAGCCCTGTCGTGTATCGTTCTTGGACAATGTCTTGGACCATCTCCAATCTTCCTCTTAGCATTTCCAAATCATCTTTACTCCTAGTCCCAACCAACACCAGCTTCCAGCTTTGCAATATCAATGGCCGTGAAAGGTGGAAGCAAGGTATATATAAGGCAGCAGTTTAAAATTGAGTGTATAAAATTGGTGTTAATATTTGATATTTCAACATTTTTACTGTATTTATATTTGGATTCATTACAGGACTTAGTTTCCCTATATTGGTTAAAAAAAGAGGTCACCTTTAAACCAAAGAGCTGAAGAAATGCCTAAAACCATAAAAGTGTCTGCCTTCCTCACTCTTCACTCCTTTTATTCAGTAAGTGTTTATCTCATGTGTCCTGAACTGTACTAGCTTACTTCTAATTACAAAGAAAGTAAAATATCCCCTGTCCTTGAGGAACTCACAGTAGGGTAGAGGAGACAGGCTGCCAAAAAATATATGTGTGTATGCATGTGTGCACGTGTATTTATATTCATATATAGCAAGGGATCATGCTGGGAGCCACTCAGCCATAATTCAGCACAGACCTGCTTGGGGTTCCTATTTCTAAAGTGATGTCTAGCCTGTCAGCTTGACTGACCCTAGAACATAAGGTTAAAAGTGTGAGGTGTTACTGTTGAATAAAGTTTACATACTTTTTCATATGTTCAACTTTTTACTGTTGAATGAAGTTTACATACTTTTTCAAGAACAATAAAGATAAAAAACATGAAATTGAAAGTAAGTTTTTTTATTATTTGAAATTCCATATTTCTTCCCTGGTGGCTCAGACGGTAAAGCGTCTGTCTACAATCCGGGAGACCTGGGTTCTGGGTTCAGTCCCTGGGTCAGGAAGATTCCCTGGAGAAGGAAACGGCAACCCACTCCAGTACTCTTGCCTAGAAAATCCCATGAATGGAGGAGCTTGGTGCAGGCTACTGTCCATGGGGTCACAAAGAGCTGGGCACAACTGAGCGACTTCACTTCACAGTATATAGGAATCACATTCTATATAGCCTTAAATGATTGTTAGATCTGATAATTGAGCAGTGAAATACCTCAAACTTAGGAAAGTTCATTATACCTGGTTCATTTGAAACAATGCAAATTCTTAGGCATTTCCACAGTTTCTAAATCAGTGAACACTGTCTGTGTTGGTTTTTTAGAACAAATCTCACTAGCAGTATGAACTGAAAATTTTTTCTTTTCGTTTTTCAAGAAAAATCATTAGAGGATTCCCCTGAATCAAGATTTAAATGGGACAGGTTGCAGGAATTGAATTTTTTTCAATGAGGGAAGAAACAGTCTGTTGCCTATTTCATTTTTATTCTCACACCCAGGAAGAATACTTCATTAATGTCTGTTGATCATTGTAGTTCCTTCCTTTACGGTGAACTGTTAGAGGTTTTCACATAACACAAGTTTATATATGTGAGTAAATATTTAAGTGGAAATGAAAACAGGAATATATAACACTTGAACCGAGTTGGACTGTGTAGAAGTTCAATTTTATATACCCATAGCTTAAGTTACTCCAGGGCTTATCTTAAAAGCTTTATTGTTCAGTCTCTCAGTCCTGTCCGACTCCTTGTAACTCCGTGGACTGCAGCACTCCAGGCTTCCCAGTCTATCACCAACTCCCAGAACCTGCTCAGACTCATGTCCATTGAGCTGATGATGCCATCCAACCATCTGATCCTCTGTCATCCCGTTCTCCTCCCACCTTCAATCTTTCCCAGCCTCAGGGTCTTTTCCAGTGAGTCAGCTCTTCGCATCAGGTGGCCAAAGTATTAGAGCTTCAGCATCAGTCCATCCAATGAATGTTCAGGGGTGATTTTCTTTAGGATTGACTGGTTTGATCTCCTTGCTGGCCAGGGACTCTCAAGAGTCTTTTCCAGCACCACAGTTCGAAAGCATCAATTCTTCACTGCTTAGTCTTCTTTATGGTCCAACTCTCACAGCCATACATGACTAGAAAAACCATAGCTTTGACTGTACAGACTTTTGTCAGCAAAGTGATATGTCTACTTTTTAATGTGCTGTCTAGGTTTGTCATAGCTTTCCTTCTAAGGAACAGGTGTCTTTTAATTTCATGGCTGCTCTAGGACATGCAAAGCTGTCACCTTTAAAACACAGATTTAATCTTCCAAACTGAAGAACACTGTGAAGGGCATTCTATTCAGCCATTTTCATGAAATAGGAAAAGTTCATGCTTCCCATCTGTTTCACTTACGTTGAATGTGGTAGAATTGAACTTTGTAGACAAGAGAAAAACATTGGCTTAAGGTTGGCCAGATTGGTGACATAACCTCCTAGTCCTCTGCTTCACCTGGCATCCACTCTGACGAAACCTGCTTGCTTGCAGTCTTACCTACTCCTCAA
Organism: Madoqua kirkii; assembly: GCA_006408675.1. Taxonomy (NCBI): domain Eukaryota; kingdom Metazoa; phylum Chordata; class Mammalia; order Artiodactyla; family Bovidae; genus Madoqua; species Madoqua kirkii. Next base: position 12,636 of record SJYC01134653.1, read on the forward strand.
ATTTAGGGAAGTCTTTGGTTCAGAAATATAAGGTTACTAGAACTCTTAGTAATGCAACACATGTATTCAGCCCTGACTGTGTAAACCCAGAAGGCAGCGTAACCAACGAGGGTTATTTTCTTTACCATTCTTTCTTCTCAGGAAGTCATCTTTGGGTTTTTGATATGGTAATGACGACCAACAAGCAACTACTATGGGTTGTCCAAGCACTAGTTTTAGCACAATACACCTGGTAGTACCATTCATTTTTAACAATTCTGTGAGTCAGGTAATAGTGTTTGTATTTCATTTTTCATATAAGGAAATGGAGGCCCAGGGAGGTTAGCAGAAAGAAGGTGAATTAAGAACCTATTTAAGTGAAAAGGAAAACTATATGTGGATACTGATTAATGATGTTATTTGTTGCCAGGTTTTGTTTCAATTGAAGACGAAAAAGAGAATAATATTATGCTGCTGTAGGCGGTGGTGGCAGCACAGGAGTGGCTGGTTTTCTGAGGATATAGAGATTTATTTAAGTAGTGAACACTTGATACCACTTAGTATTGGAGGTTTTGACTTCTTAAGCTAGAGGCTTACAATGCTAAGTGGAAAGATTTCTGAATGCCTTTTATTTTACTTATAAGAATTGACACTAACCATCAGGAGAGACTGCATTTATTTCTAGGAGGCAGCTAATAATAATGTAGCAAAGTGCTCTAAGGTCACTACCAAATGAAAAAAACAAAAGGGCAGTATATCAGACTGGCCTCAAGGTGAAAATATGCATTTTTATTTTATTTTGGTACTAAAGGGTTATAATTTTTGCTATTATTTATGCCTTGACTGAAATTTAAAGTTTAGAATTTATAACCTGGGTGTGTATAGCTCTCTAAGTGTGTGGGGTTAGCCTTAATTGCTCTATAGTGTATAAATGGACTTTAGTAAATGATCCATTTGAGGTGCTCTTTTTTTCTTTTGTTACCTTTAAGAGACTTCATTAATCCAAATTTTATTTGTACTTAAATGGTTAATTAATGTATCCCAAATGGTTGATATGGACAGAATAGACATGAAAATGTTAGAGTTACAAATTACCCCAAAATTAGTGGCTTAAGACTAAATGATTTATTTCTCACATTAGGCAGATCAACTGGGCCCAGCTGATTGGTTCTTCTGCACACATGATATTGGCTGGAGTCAGTGGGTGGCTGTATTTAGCTGAGACCTCAGCTGGAACTGGAATGCCCTAAATGGCTTCACTTATGTATCTGGCTCTCACCTGGGGTGGCCAGAATAACGAGGGGCTGCCCAGGCCTCTCATCATTCAGTAGTCTAGCCTGAGCCGCTTTACATAGCAGCTTGGTCCCAAATGGAAGCCACTAGGTCTCTTAAGACACCTAGCACTCGGCCACTTGTACAGCATTCTGTGATCAAAGCAAGTTACAAAGCCAATCCATATTCTAGGGAAGGAGAAATAGATTCCACTTCTTGATGGGAAGAATTGTTGTTTCTGCTTTGTAGACAATCACCCGAAAACTCATAATTAAGTTCAGGTCTCACCTGTTATGCTTACCAAACCTTCAGAGGTTAGCTGAAACCAGCAATGGCCAAAGAAGAAGTTTGTGAAATTGTCCTTGTGATTTCCACTCAGATGAAGGGCAAGGAGATTGTGTGAGTAAATATGATAATATGCTAGTTATATAATAAATCCTACCCCCTTCTCCATCTTCTTTGTTAATCGCCCTCTGCGTGAAATGTTCATATTGAATGTTTTCCTTCTGGTACCTGACACTCACAAAATGTCTTACATTCCCTTCATGTGGTAAGAACTTACTTGACCATTGAATTGAAAACACAAAAAACAAGGATTACTGAAGCCATTGTTTTTAGTTGCTTTGAACAGAAGTTGGAATTTCTTCTCTGTGACCTCAGGTGAAGTAGTGTGAGGTCTCTTAATTAAAGAGGGATTCAAGGTGGCACAGCTACTGTGAAGTTTGGAACCTTGCTGGTGGCTTGTGGGAGCCCCTGGTAAGGTAGTAAGTGTTGGAGCCAGGTCTTTTCATGTTCCTCAGCAGTCACATACATTGAATTTTATCACACAATGGCTTCCAGATCTTTGCACTAGTGTGTATTTTTGTATATGCTCCTCCAGACATCAGTCAGATTCTTGAACAGAGGGATCTAGTCTTTATACTGTGACTTCACTTTTTTCTGTAAAACCTCTATTTCCTCTCCCAAAACAATTTACAATGTAGTCATAAGTTTATCCTTATAAAACACTTACTGTATATGTAGGAGTGTGTGTGTATGTGTGTAAGAGAGAGAAGAATGGTATATTAGCTACCATATCAAGCCTCATTTCGCTGATAGAGCCAAGAGTGAAACCAGGGTTCACTGTGAAGATTTCTTACAAACGTCTCTCTTGCACAACTCCAGTCTGGGAATTTATGCCAGCTTTTAGTGTGAAGACCACCATTAGCCCTGCCTTTTTTATACTGAACATTTTTTGTGTTTTATTATTACCTTGAGTCTATTGTTCTTTGAGGTAGGCTCTGTTCTGCATAACAGAAACATTAAAATAAATGACTGTAATATAACTGGACAGTGTTCCACTGTTGGAGGCATTTATATGAGGCAGTGCAGGCATGAAATAGAGCAGGCAGACTCCTGAGAATGCAGGAGAAGTTTTCATGAATAATTTGGAATATACCCAGTGATGTTGCTTTCATTTCCTTAATATCTGAAATGGGGGATCCTCTTAGAAACCCAGTTTGCAGACTATATAGTATGCTGCTGTTTTAAAAAGATGATAACAGTATGGAAGTCTGTCTTGGGTACTCTCCCCTCTCAAGGATAGAGGAGAGGAAGGGATCACTGTAAAGGGTAAAGGAGTCTGCGTCACTAGAGAAAGGAATCATTCTATATTGTGTTTCTAATACATTTTCCTGGAAAGGAGTCTTGCAGACTCACAGGCTTTTTGTATAAATTCCACTAAAAACTCTATACTGTCAATTTCTTGAATATCTTTGTGCTTCCCCTGTAGGCTGAAGGAGTACCAGCTTTCCAACTAAAAGAAAACCTCTTTCTGAGCTGTCAATATTTACTCAGAAAAAAAGACTATCCTCCAAAACTACCAACTAAATTGAATAGTGTCAGTAGAGAAGTATATTGCCTAAAAATGGGTAGTTGATTAAAGATAGCCAAGTTAAGCTGCCAGGTGATAACACACTCATTTGATACCAAATACAGTACCGAAGGAAATTAACAACAGAGTCTTGAGATACTTGCAAAGCCTCATTTGCAGTGGTTTGTTCGGTTTGAGAGGAAAAAGGCATGTGCCCTTACTATGCTACGTACTGTAGGGAGTACAAAAGTAGCTAAGATCAGTAAGGAGTCAGAATTCCGAGAGGGGAATTAAGAACAATCTACAAAAAGACACTGGATATGGCAGAGTGTAGTTAAGTACTGGCCCAAAGACAAGAGAGGTTACTATAGTAAAGAGGGACCAGAAATGGCTTTGAAGATGGCCTTTGAAAGCTAGATTAGGCTTTAAACAGAGAAGATGGAAAGAAAAGCGCAAGAGAAATTTTGAGAGCGCTCCAGTGAGCGATGACAGGTAGGGGACCGTGTTCACACTGTTTTGGCGGAAGCTGACAAGTGAGGAGAGAAGACAGTGAGAGTGGTGCCTAGCAACATAGATTGGCCGATGCCATCATTGCTTTGCTAAGGGATTTATGGAACTCACAAATGGTGTGTGATTAGAAAAATGATTTAATTGCATTATCTATTCTGGATTGGAAGACCTGCAGGTCCAACAGGGTGTTCTTACAGGGATTCAATAAAAGGTGCCCTCACTAAATGCAACCAGTGGCTGTGGACATGCCAGGCAGTTGTTGAGAGCAGGGCCAAACTGCAGTCTTACTTGTCCTACCAGGATGTGGTGACTAATTGCAAACGCGCAAACTTGCTCCGCCCCTTCAAACCTACCCTCACAACTAATCTGCAGAGGTAAATAGTGAAGTGAGGTAACAGTTGAACCCTTCAGTCACTTAATAGGAATTTCTTAGTTGAGTGGATGAAGTATTTGCAGCCCTGAACTGATGAGTGTGTTCTTCTGTGGCCCATCAAAAGGCAATGAGATTTCAGAACTTACAGGCACACAGCTCACTTTGTTTTGTCTGAATTTTGGAGCTACTCAAACCCCTCATTGCATTGGTGATTTAAAAACAAAACAAAACCCCTCACTGTCCCCAACCTTTGTGCTAAACGTTTAGATATGATATATTTATATAACACGAGGGAGGACTTTCTTCATTCTAAATGAAATGAGCAGCATCATTAGAATCTCAGGTTAACCGGATTTTAGTCCTGAGGAGGGTTTTGTAGGACATGAAAGGCTGTTCAGCTGACCCCTTTATGCCAGAATAGCACCTCAGCTGGAGGTTGTTGCAGCTGGAGGGGCTAAGGAAAAGATTGCCGACACAGTGAGATTTCCACATTACATTTTACCACTGCAGCCAGAGATCTGTACTGTTGAACAAATAACTGAAGAATTTGTGTGGTTTGGGTCATGTTAGGATAGCAAAAATCTCTGAAGTGTATTCTCCTAGCATCCCTGTTACCAGTAATCATAGGGAACTATTTTACTGAGTTTTAACACCAAATTTGATACCATCACAATTACATTTTGGATACACTTGAATTGCCTATGTTTCAGCTAATAGTGTTATGTACTCCCTGGGAGATGATGATGCAACGGAACAGGTGGCTGGAGATAATTAGAATTTGAATTTGACTCTCACTTTGCCATCTTCCTGAAAATGAAACGGGAGTGGTTAATCACCAAGAATAAACCGTGTGTCAGCAAGCTCTCAGCAAGGCGCTGCCCTGAGAACACACTGCTGCTCTGGCAGACAGTTTGGGATGTGTTTCCAGCTGCTAATAGGGGTGCAGTCTCCGGTTTGGCTGGGAGTGGCTCAGCCTGAATCGTTTGCCCCATCTTTTGTATTGGTTTTATTTCTTCAATTAATAGTTTGAGTTGTTAAATGAATTGGAGAGTGAAGCAACACCCTGTTATCTTCTTGTCATCTTTGGCTTAGCCTAGCGCAGTGCTGCCTGTAGGCATATAGCAGAGCAAGCTTGAGCATGTTTTTAAAGGGCCCTCTGGAGTGGAAAGCAGCCTGTCAGCATGCAAATGAGATTGAATTTTATGTTCTTGACACCTTGACAAAAAATCTTGTATTTGGAATCTTTCAGCTTGAGAACTGACCAGTGTGGTGGGCCCCACACAGGAAGCACTTCTTCAGGTCTGTCGCATAAGTATCTTTGTTAAGTGCCTGACCAGTCCAGATTTAGTCACGTTGCTATAGTACCAGGTTTCATTAATTTTCTGGTCATGTTCTCCTAATAGCCAGATGGTATAGGGATATGTTTTTCCTTTGCTTAATTTATCCAGATTTGATTATCCATATTTTACAGGGTTTTTAATTTTGAAAAATAATTAGAAGACTGATAAGTAGAGATACATGTCTGGGTGTTGTATTTCAGTATTGGAGCAGCAGATATGACATGTTTAGGCTTGCTTGGTATTTGAATTCAGAGAGGGAGTTATTACTCTCCTCTAGCCCCTCTTTGGTGGAGAAGGAAATGGCAGCCCACTCCAGTATTCTTGCCTGGAGAATCCCAGGGACAGAGGAGCCTGGTGGGCTGTTGTCTGTGGGGTCACACAGAGTCGGACACGACTAAAGCAGTAGTAGCAGCAGCAGAAACAGTACCCTCTTTGGCATTTTTTAAGAGTTCTTGTCTTATAATATGTCATAATACTTGTACTTGGAGACAATAACTGGAAAGTTACCAGATACTGGTGGTTTTGGATAATCAAAAGTCATTTATGGGTTTTGAAAGGTAAAATGAAAGTTAAGGAGTTATGCATATCTTAATGTTTAACTTTTTTGTGCTTTTTCTCATTGTTCTGGTTTCTAAGAATTGGTGGCCATCCAAGTGGCTCCGGAACAGCTCTGCACTCTATTAAAACAGAAGTATTTGCTTTTAAATTTTCAGTGTACCTAGTTCTTAACTGTTACATCCTTCCTTGGACCAGTTCATTCTAAATTATTGGGTCTTCTCAGACACAGGATTAGTCCAGCTGAAAGAGTGAGCAATCTATTTGAGGCTTGCAAAAGATTCAGGGGTGAAAGGACAGAGTTTCTGAATGAACTGTGCTCTATACTTGGGCTTGCAGGAATTGTGGGAGGCACCTCAGTGAAGAGATGGACCAGTGTGCATAATCATGGAGTCTCCTTGCTGACCGTCACCACCCGCTCTCCTTGATAAGTGAGCGTGGTCGGGGAGAAGGAAAAGAGGTCAACATGAAGCTAAAGCAGCGAGTCGTGCTGTTAGCAATTCTCCTTGTCATCTTTATCTTCACCAAAGTTTTCCTGATTGACAACTTAGATACGTCAGCTGCCAACCGGGAGGACCAGAGGGCCTTTCACCGAATGATGGCGGGCTTGCGGGTGGAGCTGGTGCCCAAGCTGGACCACACCTTGCAGTCTCCCTGGGAGATTGCAGCCCAGTGGGTGGTTCCCCGGGAAGTGTACCCTGAAGAGACACCAGAGCTGGGAGCAATCTTGCATGCCATGGCCACCAAGAAGATCATTAAAGCTGATGTGGGTTATAAGGGACACAACTGAAAGCCTTACTGATACTTGAAGGAGGACAGAAAGTTGTCTTCAAACCTAAGCGGTAAGTCTTCATCTTGGAAGTCATCTGTGCTGTTTGGTTCTAACCTGGAATTTGTTTGAGTGCTCATCTCCCTCTCCTCCTATTCTCTTCAGTAAAATGGGAGGGAGAGACTCGGAGGTGTCTGAAGTCTTTTCTAGCTCTTAATGTTCCATGATTCTTTGAGTAAGGGAAACTTGCAGGAATATGTTTTGGTACCAAATTAGATTGAACACTTTACAGTGAGATCTCTCCTTGATTTCTAAATTTATCAAGTACTATGTGCCAGATGTTAGAGATACAAAATGAATTGATTAGGAAATAAGCAACTTGTCACCATAAGTGTACAGTTAAAGACCAAATAACCACGTGTCAGAAATGCTGGGGAGTAGGAGTCACCCAGAGTTGGCATGAGTTTTGGATGATTAACTTATGTCCTTTTTAGTGCTAAAGCTATGATTCTTTCACTTGAGCTTTAGTTTTGTTTTAATTAATAAACTTTATTTTATTTTACTTTATTTTAGTAATTTTAGGTTTGCAGAAAAATCGAGGGGAAAGTATAGAGCGTTCTATGTATGTCCTTCCTCCTCCTCCCTAGTCTCTCCTATAATTAACGTCTTCCATCAAATTAGTACCTTTTTTACAGTTGATGAGCCAATATTAATTTATTAACTAAAGTCCATGGTTTATGTTAAAGTTCACTCTTTGCACTGTATATTCGGTGAGTTTTAATAAACTCATAATGACAAGTATTCACTGTTACACTATCATAAAGGACAGCTTCCCTGACCTCAGAGTCCCCTGTGTTCTATCTATTCATTCTTCCCTTCTTCCCCGTGAGTCCCTGGCAACCACTAATCTCTTTAGTGTCTCCATGGTTTTGCCTTTTCCAGAATGTCATATAGCTGGAGTGATACCTTTTGTAATGTTTTCAGATTGGCTTCTCTCCATGGTTTTTAAGGTTCCTCTGTGTCTTTTTGGGCTTGATGGCTCTTTTTTTTCTTCTGAATAATATTCCATTGTGTAGATAGATGTACCTCAGTTTGATTACTCATTCATCTACTGAAAGCTGTCTTGGTTGCGTCCAAGTTTTGGCAGTTGTGAGTAAAGCTTCTATAAACATTCATGTGCGGGTTTTTATGTAGATAAGTTTTTAGCTAATTTGGGTAAATACCAAGGAGCATAGTTGCTGGACTATATGGTGAGAGTATATTTAATTTTGTAATAAACTACCAATCTGTCTTCCAAAGTGGTTGTTCCATTTTACATTCCCCTCAGCTATGAGTGAGAGTTCTTGTTATTCCACATCCTCATTAACCTTTGGTGTTGTTTGTGTTTTGGATTTTGGTCATTCTAATGTGTGTGTAGTAATACCTCGTTTCTTTTGCCTGTTTTAAGCAGAGAACTGAGCCATTTTAGTTGCCTCAGTCCTAATTTGAACTGGAGAAAGAGCTAGTTCATATACTATTAGACGATGATCTCTTTGGACTTCTCTAAGGATCTACAGAGAGAATTTGTGTGGCAATTCTACAGTATAATTTTTTTTTTTAAGTTTTCTGTGTGTATATGAATTTGAAATAGGTTAACATGGTGGTAATCTATATTCTTTTGACAGGAATTAGTTACCAGTGCATTTTCTCAAAATTTGTAAGGTCTGAAAAAATGGACTAAACATTTTTTTCATTCCTCAGTGGAGCTTTGGAGAGAATTATAACACATAACTTGGGGTCTCTTGCTGGAGTGGGAGAAGAAACAAGGGGTGATGATGTGCAAAAACTTAACTGTGACCAGAGTAGTTGACTTACCTCTCTTCACGACCCAAATATCAATAGATAATAGGCAGCCAAGAGCTAGTATACTGGGATTCCAGAAATGGAAGGTATCTGCATTTGCCTGGAACTGTGAGGTGTGGTGTGTGGAAGATGTGGAAATCAGGTGATGTGGAAAAGCATGGTTATGTGGACCTTGAATCTAATTTCTTTTGCATGCACACTGTTTGCCAGTGTTACACTAAGTACTTTTGTATGTTAACGCTCTTAACCTTCATCACAACCGTGGACAGTTACGGTGCCTATTTCCAGAAGCAGAAACTGAGACGTAGAAAGAGTGACTTGACAGGGTCACCCTGCAGTAACTAATGGAGCTGGCATTTGGACCTGTCAGAGTGTGAGCAGCTGGTGTGCTGCCACACACATGCGAGCCTCTCACACTTGTTTGTCTTCCTGTGAGAGAGATGACATGGATCATCCATTTTCAAAAATTTGCTAGTTCCCTTTTGAAATGTGATCCTTGACCTCTTGATTTGTAGCCTGAGCGATCAGCAGCGTAAGCAGACTGATGGATAGAAAGCAAACTAAAAACAAGAATTAAGTTCATGTAAAAAGAGATGAATTGCAGGCAGTTTGTGTTTAAATAAAAGACCCTCTTCATACCCACTGTTTATACATACACTGGGGAATTAAAGGTGAGATGGGGCAGCAGGAAGTATTAGAAGGCAGATGTTACTGACAGTGTGCAACGTTAGTGTTGGTTCAGGCGCTTTGCAGATAGGTCTGCAGTGTTCAGACAAGTTATAATATAAATGGAGGGTGGAAGAGGCCAGACTGGTGAGAAGGGGAAGTGGCAGCAGATGAATGCATAAGCTAAGGTTAGTCACTGATGCTTCATCTCATATCTCTTACTACCGCTGCAGCCTTCCCATTACTTTCCTCTTCCAGACCATCCTGAAAACTGCTATCATTCTTCTCCCAAATACCCATATCATCGCTGTGCTCCCCAGCTTTAAAACATCCAGGGATTCCCATTACTCAACCAGATAAAACCCAGCCTCCGCAGCCTAATGGCCAAACCTCTTAAGGCCTGGTCCTCCTCTCTACACCCAGCACTTTGTTCTTGTCAAGGCAGCCCCTTCATCCCCCATCATCTCCCAAATAGCCCTTGTCTGTGCCCGGCTCCGGGTATGTTCCTCCCCCACCCCCTGCAAGCTGTCGAGGCCCCTACAGTGGGAGGTAGCACCCTAGTCACCTGGCACTCTCACAGGCTGGGGAAAGTGGGTCCACATATAAGTGCTTGTAGAAATCAACTCCAGTCTGAAAACACCCAGCAAATTGCTCTTCTGACCCCAGGGGCCTCTGAGGCTATTTAGTCCTAGTGTAAGTGCAAGTTAATGTCCTTGGTCACATTCTGATCTCCTTCATCAGGAGGATAGGAGTGATTTATCGGCAGCTACTGTATGAATTTCGTTCTGTCAGTGACTTAAGATGGATTGCTCTGTTGAGAGGAGGATCTGAGTCCTTCCTGCTGAGTTGAGACGCGCACCTTTCTTTAACAGCCACTTCTGGTTCAGCATTTCTGGAGCCTGGTTGTCCATGTCCTCCTGTCAGAGATGAAAGATTTGTATAGTGCATGAAATGTACAGGAATACAGTCATGCCTTTATTTGCACATTTTGCCTTATATTATTATAAAAGTAATTTTTTTAAATGTAGCTGTATCTTTTCTGGAAGTACATTGATTTTCATAGGAAAAAATTGCAGTTATGGTGGGAAAAGAACGAGCTGGCAAGGGCCCAGAGCTTGGGAGAAGTGAAGGATCATAGGAAGTGTTGAAAGGGACCTTGGTGATCAACTAGTCTAACTACTCATTTTACTTCTGGGAAGAGTGAAATCCAGGGTTCTGACTTTCATGTTTCACAAAAAACGAAACTTGAGCTAAGGATTCAGACGTTTGGACTCCAGTGCAGATCTTTCATTTTGATTCCTCTTCCTTTCCCATTTCCTTCCCTTCCTGTTTCTCCAGTCCACTCCCAAAGTTTCTGAATTTTTCTAGGGTTTTACATTTCATTCTGTGCAGCCTTTCCATGTTCTGGAAAGTTCTCTAACATTTCTCTGAAAAGAGTGGACTGCATATCACTACAATCTTCTGTGGCTCCGCTACAGTCCTGAGAAAGTATTCCAGGCCTGTCACCCGCAGCTGCAGTGGAGAGAGAAATGCTTGAATAGTGTCAACTTTCGCTGCAGTCCTTTTTAAAAACTGAGACTTTTAATTGGGGTAGCAGGTGTAATCCTAGGCAGCCTAAATGATGCTTTGACACCAGAAACAAAAAAATACATATGAGTATATTGACCAGGCTAAGAAGAAACTGGTGTCCAACCAGGTGCTGAGGCATGTCTGTCTCCTAACGTAAATGTTTCATCGCTTTGACTTGAACATATGCTTTATGAACATGGTTTCACTTCATATTCTGTGGTCATTTATGTTGAAGGTCACTGCCTTGTATAGTCCTGTTTCCCACTCCCCCATGGTCACGTCATTCTCAACTTGTGTCTGTCTTGTCTTGTAAAGCCTACTAGGTCTCCTTTTGATTCAGGAAATGCAAGTGAACAGTAGAAGTCATAGATGAACTGTGTTCAGTTCTTCCCATTAACAAGTTTAAGTTGTGTCTGTATATAATTAGTAGACAGAAATATGCCAGTTTCATTATCCTTCATTTATGTCATGCATGTGATGTAAAAATCATCAGGGTGGAGTTTGAGATGAAAGACATCTTCATCGTTGTTTAGTCACTAAATCGTGACTGACTCTTTGCAGCCCCATGGACTGCAGTGTGCCAGGCTCCCCTGTTCTTCACCGTCTCCTGGAGTTTGCTCAACTTCATGTCCATTGAGTCAGTGATGCTATCCAACCATCTCATACTCTGTCGCCCCCTTCTCCTCCTGCCTTTAATCATTCCCACCATCAGGGTCTTTTCCAATGAGTCAACTCTTTGCAAAGACATCTTAGAACTTCTTTTTGGTCCAGCCCCTAATATTATCAATAAGAAATCTAAGACCCACAGAAAAGAAGGGTTTTACTCAAGGTTACCCAGGCAGGTAATAACAGAGATTTACCTAACTCTCACTGCAGTCCAGTATTCCTTCCACTGCATCATCATAAACTTAAAAAGAGAATATTCAGATAACTTAAAAAAAATTTCCTTTTCCTACTTATTTAACAAAGCCTGAAACATATCAGGACCATTGTTTTCCCTGAGAAATTTAAACTTCTCTAATAAGCCTTACCATAGCCATCAGGTAAGCAAGCCTTTTAATTACTTATTTGTCTTCATTATTTCAGTTTAGTCTAATAGACAATTCAGTGGATATTTATTGAGCACCAACTATAGACTTAGCACGGTGCTGAAGATACAAAGAGTTCAGAAAAGTACCTTATAGTTTTACTTAAGCTACGTTGAAAGTCTTTAGGAAGGGTAGAAATAACATCTGTGTTTTATTCATAGAATGATTGCAGAGGTAGATGTATAATTCTAGTTTTCTTCTCCACTTCTTCTTCACATCATCTACTAGTGATCCATGCTAACCCATGACTGTTCTCAGGGTTGACAGAGGTTACTAGAGCGAAATTAGGCTTGCAGAGTTTCTATTCTGCTTCTTGTACTGTCACCTCTGATGCTGATGTAATTCATGTCTACATCTGTGCTTTCCTTTCACTCTGCAGGTATAACCGGGACTATGTGGTAGAAGGGGAACCATATGCTGGCTATGATAGACACAATGCAGAGGTAGCAGCCTTTCATTTGGACAGGTATGTGCAACCACAGTGGGTTACATTTGTTTTATTTCCTTTTCAAAATACCTTAGAGAGGTCTTGTGGACTCTTTTCAAAGCAGTGTAATTTTAAAAAAAAGTATAATAACTTTGACTTGTTAACTTACTTTAGATAACTGATTGTTTCCACTAAATTTGTATGAGTGCCTCATTATTTCGGTAAATAAAATGATGAAAAGAAAACCAAAGTTTGACTTCAAATCCCTGAATTGAACTGGTCATTAATTGGGCCAGGCAGTCCTGGTTTTTGTTTTGTTTTGATTTTGTTTTTAAGTAATACTCATTTATCCTCATATGTTGGAAACATAACATGACATATATGTAAATATTATTTTCCTTCATACAAAATATGCATAGCTTCAATAACCAGGATAAATGTGAATTCTAAATGTGTGAGTTAATGAGGAAAACTAATACTTTTTAAGCTGGTTATTAGTCAGGATTCTTGTAACTGAATTGTCTAGTGTCCCACTTGCTCCTTTTGACAGATCTTTAATCAGGGCATGTTGATAGACTTTAAAAGAAAATATTCACTATATTTTTTTAATGAATCTATAAGGAAACTAGAAGAAAATAAAGATGAATTTTTGTCTTTTTTCAGGATTAGGAAGGATTTTCTAGGTATAAAAGCGATAATTTAAAAATCACAAAGAAGGACTTTCCTCGTGGTCCAGTGGTTGACTCTGTGCTTCCATTGCAGGAGGGCATGGGTTTGATCCCTGTTCAGGGAACTAGGATCCCGCATACTGCAGCCAATAAATAAATTTAAAAACTCAATAGATTCAACTAAAAAAAAAAAAATTTAACTCATATGTCAAAAAATGTAAACATTTAAAAGCAAACTAACTTGGGAGGAAAAATACCTGAATCTAATACATAATCTAAGTATTAATAGCCTTAATATACAAGGTTATAAAATCTTATATATACTCTAAAACACTAGTAGAAAATGGTTTAAGAACACAGTTGGCTGAATAGAAATTACTGATTGCTAATAAATATGACAGAGGGAGTTCATCTTCACCAGTAATTTAAAAAAATCCAGATAATTCCCTGGTTGTCCATCAGTTAGGACGCCACTCTTTTGGAAGGCTCAGGTTCAGTCCCTGGTTGGAAAACTGAGATTCCACAAGCCACAGAGTGTGACCAAAAAAAATCCAGTGAAATAATGGGATACTGTTTTCTCCTACTGAAAGTGACAAAGATTAGAAAAAAGATAGTACTTTATTGGCAGGAATAGATTGGCATCCATATGCTGCTTGTGTCATTGTTAATTGGTTTCGCCTTTAAGAACTCTTGCACCATGAATCCAGAATCTTCATGTTCATACCTTTTGAATGAATAGCTACCTTTTAATAAAAGTACTCTAGAGAATCGGACATTCAAACATACATATAGCAAGATCTTAGCTAGTAGCATTTTCAGTACTGAAAATCTGAAAGCAACCTAAACATCTAATGACAGGGAAAATTAAATGAATGTTCATTCATAATACCATGAATTTTCATGCCCGTATTAAGACCTAGTGGGAAAGAGTTGGATAAATCCTACTTATCACTTAACTCCTACTTATCACATTAGAATCAGTCTTTGCAAGCCCTTATTTGTTTCCTTGTTTTCTTCATCCCTAATCCCTTTCCTGTTTCTCTGTTGATGGACACCAGCAATGCCTGAAGATCTTTTTCCTATAACCATACTAATATTTCATATTGTCCAACACACTAATTGTTGTTAATCTGATATATGTAAAGTGGCATCTCATTGTTCCTTTATATTCCCCCAATTATTGGCAGAGATACCTCCTCATCTTTTCACAGCACAGCACATATTTGTTAACTTGGAGTGAGGTCGTCTTTGTACAGAAATTACTACTTTGGATATTAATTAAATAAATAATGTTTCAATTTATGACCTGTGCTTTGAGGTCTTGTATTTAAAAGCCCTTCCCTCCCTCAAAGTCTGAAAGCTGTTCTCTGACCAGCCCCCTATCCCTTTTGTTAACTGTCCCAGCCAGGCCCAAATACCACTGAATATGGTTTCCCAACTGTAAATGGATGCTCTTCTTTGGTCTGATAGTAGTCAGTGGGGAGAAAAGATACTTTGCCACTTTCTTTCCCACCCCGTGCTCCTTACACTTTTCTGCTCTGAGTTTCTGTTTCTCCATTACATTAGGATTTAACCCCCTCCTCTCGCCTCAGAAGGTTCTCTCAATTTTTATGTTATTTCGATCAATCTGTGATCTCCTTGCTTTTGCGGCTTTTTAAGAATGAGTTTAGGATAGTCAGTCAGTCAGCAGCCCTGAACAATGGATTATTTATTACACAGTCATTTGTAATTATAGAAACCTTAAGGCAACTTTCTAAGAGAGTCAGAAAAGGCTCATGATGCAATGATGAGTGAAAAGCAGGAGGCAAAATAGTATAATTTCAATTATGTATATACACATAAGAGTGAGTATATGTCTATATATACATGTCTGAAAAATATGGTCGAATGCCAGATTGTCACTAGTTACTTCTGGATTGTGGATTATGGATCATTTTAATTTTCTTACATAAATTTTCTGTGTATTCTGAATCCTGCCCCTCCAACTTTTCTTCAGGGAGTGTGTATTTTTTTTAGCAAGAAAATTCCCATTTTTTAAAAAATGATGGTGCTCAACCATAAGGCTGTACTTTTGAGACCATTAGAAGTATCTTAAAATGTGTCTGTATTTAAGTTGTCCTATGAGTTTATCTTTTTAGGTTAATTTGTGTAGTTTTCTATCAGTATTCTATTTTATGCAAAGATTTGAAACCATGTGTGGGTTTAGGCCCAATCTTTTTTTTAATGCTTTGTTAAGTTTATTTTAAAATCTTATTATAAAAAATTTCTAACAAACATAGAACATTATAATGAAACCATAGACCCACTCCCTAGATTTAACAGTTGCTCACATTTTGCCAGATTTATCTTCAATAAATTACATCTCGATATTAAATTCATAAATATATGTACCTCTGAAAAATATTTGCCAGCAATCAACAGTACGTTTTGGAGAAGGGCATGGCAACCTAGTGTAGTGTTCTTGCCTGAAGAATCCCCATGGACAGAGGAGCCTGATGGGCTACAGTCCATGGGGGTCACAAAGAGTCGGACACCACTGAGCGACTGACACACAAAACAGTACCTTTACACACCTAATAACATGATTAACTGTGATTTTTAAGATTTCTGTTTAGGGAATTCCCTAGTCAGGGAACTAAGATCCTATAAGCTGCTCAACTTGGCCAAAAAAAACCCCTACTGTTTAAAATACATCACCGTAGATACACAACAAGCAACAAAGCTGTATAGCACGGGGAACTATAGTCAATATCTTGTAATAACCTATAATGGAAAACAATATACGCATATTCTGGTTTAGCTGCTACGTAGTGTCTGACTCTTGCAACCCTGTGGACTGTGTAACCTGCCAGGCTCCTCTGTCTATGGGATTTCCCAGGCAAGAATTTTAGAGTGGGTTGCCATTTCCCTCTCCAAATATATGCATATATATATAACTAAATCACTTGCTGTGCATCTGAAACTTTGTAAGTCAAATATACTTCAATAAAAAATATATATATTTTAAAAATTTAATAAATAAAAATAAAATATATCCCCAAAGATTTTTCTCTTCTGTTCAACCTTCCAAACCAGGATTCTAGGTTTCCGCCGAGCTCCCTTGGTGGTTGGCAGATTTGTTAATCTGAGGACAGAGATCAAGCCTGTTGCCACGGAGCAGCTCTTGAGCACCTTCCTAACCGTAGGTAAGAAGGTTATAGAGGACATTTAGATAAGGCAATAGTTAATAAGTTAAATGGGGCATCATAGAGCAAGCTTGTTCATGACTTTTAGGAACTGAAGAACTCAAGGGAATGCAAAAGCAAATCAGGCAACTTGTTCTCAGGTTACTGGGGGAAATAGATCTAAAGGTAGATGGCAGGAAATGGAAAGTTTTCCCTAATGTGCACTTTGTGTATGAAGTTGGAAGTGAGATCATTTATGCTAGTGTGGTTAGGGAATAATTTTATTTCCTTCTGCTTGATCTTAAATCTCAAACTCAAATTTTGGCCTAAATCAATTACTGTCTGTATATCATTACCTTGATGGTTTCTTTCATGCCCCTGTACTTTCCTGGAAACTGTGTCCTGCTTCCTGAAAATGGAGCAGACCTTGAGGCAGCTCTGTAAGCGGGTCCGGGCTGCACCTGGAAGATCACCACTGCCGCCTCCTACTCTGCGAAGGTCAGCCTGTGACTCATTGTGTGTGGCACTGACTGCCACCCTTCTGGCCTCTGTTCTCCACTGTCATGCTTTGAGTTGAGGGGTCTGCCTAGAACTGTCACTCCTGTTCTCCTTGCAGACACAGTGAGGACAGGAGGATTCAAAGGTGCTGTGGTCTCCTGTCTGAGCCTCCTCATGGTGACATTTTCAATAACACAGTGCTCTGCATTGATATGACTGTTGAAATAGACATTGCAAGATGAACCTCACCTTGTTTTGCTACAGTGAATGTATTTATATTTGTAATGAGATGAAACTGAATATTTAAAGCACTTACAAAAGATTCATCATTCAGAATTTACACTTACAGGCTACGGTTCTGCTGTTCTCACAGATTACCAGAAGCATACAGTGTCACTAATGAGGTTTCGTATATTTTCTAATCACTTTTGCTTGCCCAATTTTATGCTCAGGTAAACATGCATTCCTGATGGATGAGAGGAGGTCAAGAATAGGCCCGCTATCTAGAGACTAGTGGAGGTTAACTCTCATAGACCAACTGCTCAAGGTGTGGGGAGAAGGGAGAGGCCCGAGAAAGGAGTGCAAAGGAGGTTATTCACGCTTCGACTGAGTGTTGAAGAATCTGTGTATGCTGCCCAGGCAGTGGAGAGGGATGGGCATTGGGCAGAATAGCAAGAAGTAAATAGAGACAAGGGCACACACACCTGAAGTACACAGAACCGTATGTGTGGGGAAGAGCTTCTAGATACACCCTGCAGCACAGGGTAGTGTCTTGGTGTGGCTGCTGTAACAAGATCTCATGGACTGTGTGGCTTAAGGAATAGGGATTTATTGTTTTCACAGTTCTGGATGTTGGAAGTCCAAGACTAGGGTGCCCATAAGGCTGGGGTCTGGTGAGAGCCCTCTTTGTGATTCACAGGTAGCAATCTTCTTTTTGTATTCTTACATGACAGGGATGGAATGAAAGAGAAATAAGCTCTCTCATGTCTCTTCTTATTGAATATTAAAGGCACTAATCCCATCATGAGGCCCCGTCCCCAAATTCTAGCTCCCAGCACCACCATACTGGGGCTTCATTATGTGAATTCTAGGATGGACATTAGCTTTCACTCCATAGCAGGCCATTTGAGGGATTCGCTGGAGACAGGTTTTTAAATAATAATGACCTTAGCACGGTATAACTAAATTTGGGGTAGCCTTTGCAGCTTGACAAAGCACTTGCACACAGTTACTTTATTTAATCCTCTTGACAAAGAGTGCAATAAATAGAGGAGATTTATCTACATTTCAGACATGAAAAAGAAATTTAAAAAAACTAAAAGACTTTCTCCAAGTCACGGATCTACTAATTGTTAGCCAGGATTCAGACCCAGATTTTAAGACTGTAAGATATTTGATCTGCTTATATTTTTATATTCATTCATTTATTCATGTGGTTTGCCAATTCCCTTCTCCAGTGGACCACATTCTGTCAGACCTCTCCACCATGACCCGTCCATCTTGGGTGGCCCCACAGGCATGGCCTAGTTTCATTGAGTTAGACAAGGCTGTAGTCCTAGTGTGATTAGATTGACTAGTTTTCTGTGAGTATGATTTCAGTGTGTCTGTCCTCTGATGCCCTCTTGCAACACCTACCATCTTACTTGGGTTTCTCTTACCTTGGATGAGGGGTATCTTCTCACCGCCACCCCTCCTGACCTTGAATGTGGAATAGCTCCTCTAGGCCCTCTTGCACCCACACAGCCACCGCTCTTTGGAGGAAGCTTAGAGAAGTCAAATTACATGCATAATGTCTTGCAGTCTAATGTCTGTTTATAGTCTCTATTTTTGAACCTGCAAGCCTGACCTTAGATCACACTCTTAGCCTGTACACCTGACTTCATTAGTTTTAAAGGCTTTTATATACCAAGCTCAGGAGTTTGGATTTCATCACATAGATAGCAAGTTTCCTACACCAAGCAAAGTTTTGTTTTATTTTGTATGTTTTTTTTATCAATAATATATTCCCACAACTCACAATTTTTTAAAAATAGCAAAGGAGAACAATGAAAAAACTTTTATCCAACCATTCCTTCTCCCTACTCCCAGTGGCAGTCTCTATTAGTAGTTTCTTTTTACGTCTTTTTTGTATGAAATATGAATATATATTTTTATCTAACTCTACCATTTTATACAACATATGTCACACTGTCCATGTTTCTGCATCTTATTCTTTTATGTAATACATCTTGGAAATCTTTCTATTATCTCATGTAAAGAGCTTTTTCATTCTTTTTCTGTTTTGCCAGTTACAACGTGCTTCATTGCATAGATGTACCAAAGTTCATTTAACCAGTCCCTTGTTGGATCTAAAAGCTATGGTATTTTGTTTTTACACCCAGTGTTGCCCAGAATTACCTTGTACATATTTCATGCATGATCCACTGTATCTGGAAGTGGAAGTGCTGGGTCAAAGGCACGTGTATTTTTAGATAGATGTTTAACCAGCTCACCTTCTTATCAGTGACGCATGAGAATGCCTCTCCCCTAGCTTCACCAACAGCATCTTACCAAACTTTGGGTTTTGTTTGTTTCACGTGTAGGATCTTTTTATTTGTTTAAGAGCCATTTGTATTTTCTTTATCTTTGCATATCCTCAGTCATTTTTAACTCGGTCATTGGTCCTCCTGATTTACAAGAGTTCATACTTAGGAAGGATGATAGCTCTTTGTGATGTGAGATGTAAATATTTTCCCCAATTCTTTAATTTCTTTTGCCTTTGCTTAGTTTTTTCTCTTTTTTTCTGATTTATAGAATTTTTTAAATTTATTTTTTAATTGAAGGATAATTGCTTTATAGATGGTGTATAGAAATTTTTTGTTTTTAGTGTATCAATCCATCTTTTCTGATAGATTTTCTGATTTTGATCATAGTTATGCCTTGCTCAGTCCAACATTATGGAAAAAAAATTTTTTTTAGTACTTCTATAGTTTTATTTTCACATTAAGGTTTCGATATTGTTGGAGCTATAATGAAGTATGGCTCCACTGTTGTTATTTTTTCCCTTAGATGGCTAGCAGTTGCCCCAGTAGCATTTATTAAAGATTCTCTTGTTTTTCCCTGTAATAAATTTTCTTCAGCTTATTTAGCTTTAGTTTCTAGACTTTCTGTTCTGTTCCATCGGACATTATATCTGTTCATCAGCTGGTCTATGTTTTAATTATGAGGCATTATACTATGTTTTGATATCTGATAAATCTAGTCCCTTCTCTTTGCAGTTATTTTAACAGTTTTCTAGCAGTTCTTATTTATATTTTTTCTTGTGACCTTTAAAATTGTCATATCTAGTTACCTGCTAAAAGACCCATTGGTATTTTTGATGGGTCAAATTTAACTTTTAAGTTTATATGAAAAACATTATAAGAATGGTGTATCTTTCAATTAGTGTTCAAATCTCTTTTTATCTGGCAAAGTTTGTGAAGTAATAGTGATAGAGTCAACTTCAGGGGAGAAGTGTGTATAGTGGATTAGTTTCTATTTAGTGTGTAGTAGGCCAGAGGGTGGAAATACTAATAAGTTTGTCTCTTCAAGGACCCCATACATGTTTATGTTTTAACAACATAAACAGTTGTTAAAATAGTATGTGAGGTTTTATAGGTATAGGAAATTAGGTCATTTAATGGTTATATTTCATAGAGGTGGAGGGCAAAAAAAATTACCTACCTTAAGTTTTTATTTTGAAATAATTTTATGCTTTACATAAAAGTTGCAGAAAATGATCTGGAGTCCACCCCCAGATTCCTCAATTGTTAATACTTCTGAATCGGTTGAGAACAGGTTGCAGATATGAATATCCATTACTGCATTATATGCTCCCTTAAGACTTGAGTGAGCATATTGCAACTTCCAGGACACTCTTGTACACAACATCATTCAACCATCAAAATCAGAGATTAACACTGATCCAATATCGTTGATCACATAGATCCTATTCACATTTTGCCACGTGTCTCTGTAATGGCCTGTGTACATCCAGGATTTAATCTAGGATATTGTATTCAATTGCATTCACTCACTGTGTCTTTTTAGCCTCTATCAGGCTGAAACAGTTTCTCACTCTTCTTGTGTTTCAAGACCTTGACAGTTTTGAAGAGTATAGGCTGGTTACTTTCTGCAGCATCTCTGATGTTCATGGTTCGTGATGATTTAAAG
This sequence comes from Madoqua kirkii, assembly GCA_006408675.1. Taxonomy (NCBI): domain Eukaryota; kingdom Metazoa; phylum Chordata; class Mammalia; order Artiodactyla; family Bovidae; genus Madoqua; species Madoqua kirkii. The sequence goes on from SJYC01134653.1 coordinate 33,399, forward strand.
ACTTTAGTGAAAGTGCCAACAAAGTGCTGTTGTTCACTTCTCAGTGCATAGGATGCGGAGGCACATGATGTTGGTCCCATCACTTGTGATGTTAACTCATCACTTGGTTAAGGTGGTGAGTGTCTGCAAGGTTTCTCTAGTGTTTTATATGTACTAGTAAGTACTGAGTACTTTGTAGGGAGAAACTCAAACCTGTGTAAACATATCCTCACCAGACTTTTGCCCGGCAGTTTTAGCACTCATTGATAATTCTTGCCCACATCAGTTACTACTGTGATAGTTGTCAAATGGTGATTTGCTAAGTCTTCTAGGCTTACTGGTTGCCATCCTGTTGACTAGTAGACCTCCCCTCACCCTGCCCCACTTTTATTTACTTATGTATTTATAAAACTATGAGCATGCAGGCTCTTAATTTACTCGGTAACAATGTTACTATTATTTATTTTGATACTCAAACTGTCGCAGATTTGGCGAGGGGGAATCCCTGCAAACTGTCTCCTGTCATTTGGAATGTTCTCATCATTCTGAGTGCTTCCTTATGGCTGGCATAGCAGTGTGACCCAGCCTCATCTTGTACTTTCTCTGCTCCTGCCCTCGGGTCATCTGTTTCTCCAGGGAACCCTGGTTATTTTTAATACAGCACTGCTACTGCTGCTGCTAAGTCGCTTCAGTTGTGTCTGACTCTGTGCAACCCCTAGACGGGTTCTCCAGGCAAGAACACTGGAGTGGGTTGCCATGTCCTTCTCCAATGCATGAAAGTAAAGAGTGAAAGTGAAGTCGTTCAGTCATGTCTGACTCTTAGCGACCCCATGGACTGCAGCCTATCAGACTCCTCCGCCCATGGGATTTTCCAGGCAGGAGTACTGGAATGGGTCGCCATTGCCGTTTCCGAATACAGCAGTAAAACAATATTTAGAAACTAATATATGAGTGCTAGGTGTGTTCGTTACTACCTGAGTGTCACTGTTTCTAGATTTTCTAGAGGGGCAGAGGTAGAAAACGTATGTGGTATATATCCATGTGTGTGTATTTATATGCATAGATATACACACACAAACATTCGTATTTTGCCTTCTTTTATATCTGTGTATTAAACCATCTACTCTAGCCAGTATCCATAGTTATAATTCAACAGCGAAGGATTTACTCTGGCCTTCTCCCTTTGTATGTGTTCAACTCCTTTATTTATCTATTAGAAAACTGGTTCCCATTATCCTCAGTCTGTTAACTCATTTGCTCAAGACCCCACTCCCCAACCAGTATGTCCTGGGCCATTGTGCCCTCTCTCCCTTGCCATGGCATTCTGGCCAAAATGTCAGTCCTGTCAAAGGTGAAGAGGCCATTACTTAAAGCAAGTTCAGAAATATACTTGTGACAGTAGTTGACTTCTGGGAGGGGATTGGGTAGACAGGGCACAGAGGGAAAAGGAAAGTTACCTTTTCATGTATATCCTTTTGAATTTTTTTTTTCTACACCATGTGCTTTTATTTCAAATACAGAAAATAAAGATTTTAAAATCAATTCAGGATCTTTGTTTTCACATAGAGCTGCTCTCTTCTGCATTGTTTGGGGAGAATTTGGAGTCATCCTTTTTCTCTAAAAGTATTTGGTTCCATTCTCTCCTTTAGGAAATAATACTTGTTTCTATGGGAAGTGTTACTACTGCCGAGAAACAGAGCCAGCCTGTGCTGATGGAGACACGATGGAGGGGTCTGTCACGCTTTGGCTTCCAGATGTGTGGCCTCTACAGAAACACCGACACCCATGGGGCAGGACTTACCGAGAGGGCAAATTGGCCAGGTAAATGCTCCTGTGAGCCATTACTTTATTTTCTCCCGTACCTAGTCAGGTGCTGACCCTGTGTAGGAGCCAGGGGTTCTGTCCACAAATAAAAAGGCCTATGGATGGTTCGGGGGAAACCTGCTAGTCTGTGACTTTGTCTTCTCTATATTTTAAACAATGCTACATGCGGTGCTGACACTCAGTAAACACCCACCATGCTGCTTGCCTCCAGGTGGGAGTATGATGAGAGCTACTGCGATGCTGTGAAGAAAACATCTCCTTATGACTCCGGCCCACGCCTCTTGGACATCATTGATACAGCTGTCTTTGATTACCTGATTGGCAATGCTGACCGCCATCACTATGAGAGTTTCCAAGACGATGAAGGCGCTAGTATGCTCATCCTTCTCGATAATGCCAAAAGGTAGGACCAGCAGGACTCTCCCTCTGCATTAGGGGTCTTGTATATACAAGAAGGATGCTGTCTAGGATGTCCTGGGAGAACTCCAGACTCGACAGAGAGCGTCCTTCCTGTTTCCACGCAGGGTCTTTGACATGGGCACCCATCCTTCCAGCTTGTTACTCCTTTCACCCTCAGGGATCTAAGACTTTAATAAAAATGGAAAAGTCGTTTTTTCCAAGGAGTCAAAGATTCTCATTCTCTTTACAGACAACTGGAAACCAAAGTTTTGTATTTATTGCTACTTTTTCTTTCTTGACTAGGAAGTTCAGAATCTTGAGAAATACATAGTTAACAGAACATGAAATTTAGTTACTGTTAAATATATAGTATCCAAAGGTTCATGTAGTTTAAAAAATTAATTTACTTGATAGGGTGTTTTTGCTATTTTTATGGCAGTCTAGGCAGGCCCAGATTTTTTCTGTTATGAGTAGGAGAGCAATTGCTTAGTGATTATAAAGACAAGTCACTATCTTGAATAAGACAATTTTCTTAATTTTGAATAAATGAAATGTCCTTATATAGATCTGAGCTATTTGAAGAGCACGTTGTATTTTCAGTTTGCACTCGGCATTCCCCATGGTACCCAGTTAGGTGCCATACTTTTAGTTACACTTAATGTTTGCTAAATAGAATACTTCCTTGGAGCCAGAACTGTCCAGACTGGAGGTCACTAACTGTTAATGTCGGTTGCTGAGAATAAGCTGAGCCATGGATCCTCATCAGAGAATGCTTGGGCAGCATTTGCTAAGCAGACCACCACCTCACACTGGGCACCAGGCCCCTCATATTCCATGGAAGGTGGTGACAGTTACAGAGAGTGCGAGGCCATCAGGAAGTGGCCAGTGCCGTGTGTTTCATTTTCATTTATACTGTATTTTCAGTTCCTGAATATCTTTATCCTTACTTGTAAAAGTGATCATGTGTGCTGTGGAAATACACATGGAAATAATTGCCTTTGCCATTTTTTATTCAAAGGCCTGCACTGTGCTGAGGGCTACTAGACCCTCCAGCTATTAAGGTGAGCTTCTAGGAAAAGGGTGGAGGGTTGACAGTTACTCCAAAAGCAGTTCTTTTCTAACTCTTGAATTGCTGCTTAAGGCATTTTTATATATGCTTCCAATCACCATTTTCTCAGCTCTGAGCAGTTTTTTCTTTGTTGTAGGGAATAGGATAATCAAAGTCTTTTCTTATTGGTAATTTTGGAGTAGAACAAGTATAACTTCTTTTTATAGGAAATGACTTTCTACTTGTTTGTGAGAACCTAATATGAATAGCCTTTATTTCTCTGTGCACCCGTAAAACTTCCTCCAGTTTGGGGGTCTTCAGATTCTCCTCCATCTGTGGACTTCACACCTTGTCACAGTGGTCACGCTCCAGCACCTTGCAGTCCCGGCAGGAGAAAGGACCCTTGTAAAGGAATATATCTGTTTTTCAATGCTGCAGTGCAGGCTGTTAGGAATCCTGGGTCCAATTGGTCATAAACCCTGTTTATTTCTAATTTAAGTGATTTGAGCTGTGGGGGCATAAAATTATGTAGGATCACATTGGGGTTTCTTACAGAATTTGTTCTTACCTTGATGCTGAGAAGGGAACTGGTGCTTTCATCTAATTCGATAAGTTTTCATTTAATTTTCAGCTTTGGGAACCCCTCGCTGGATGAGAGAAGCATTCTCGCCCCTCTCTATCAGTGTTGCATGTAAGTTACTTTATGAAATGCATTTTCCTGCAGTGCTTTTCATACTTTTCTAACCCAGAAGCCCCTGGAGATCCTGGTATGTAGGGATCAGGGAAGGATTTCTACAGCAAGGCTTAGACAGCATTTTGAGTTTTATATGAATAGAAATTATCGGCTTATTTAATACTGCATATCAGTTTGTGTTAATGTCAGAATACAGGCCCTGCTCCCCTGCAGAATCCAGTGCAGTCCATGCCCCAGCTGCTCTGCCATGTGTACCTTCCTCTCACCGCCCCAGCCCTCCTGTGGTTTGCTTATCTCAGTCAGAAGTTGTGAAAGCCAAAAACAGCTATCTCCCTAGGTATCTGTGTGTCGTTGCTCAGTTGTGTACAACTCCTTGTGACCCCATGGACTGTAGCCTATGAGGCTCCTCCGTCCATGGGATTCTCCAGGCAAGAGTACTGGAGTGGGCTGCCATTTCCTTCTCCAAGGGATCTTCCTGACCCAGGGATTGAACCCAGGTCTTGCAGGCAGATGCTTTACCCTTTAAGCCATCAGGGAAGCCCTCCCTAGGTATTTAGTAATTGATTTTTTGAAAGTCTGTGTTAGAGAACAAAGAATTAGAAAGTAAATCAAGAAAATGAGGTACTGAGCTCTAAGGAGCTCCTTTTCAGATCATCATTGCCAATATGACTTTAAAGCGTGAGCAGTAAGAATCAGCTCAGACCCACCTTGTTTGGATACTACTGGTTAACTCCCAGAGAGACACTGATCACATAAGACTGCCCCTCTGGCAGCTGGTCTATTTTACTTTTCTTTTCTTTCTCTTTCTGTTAAATAACAACAGGATTCTGCAGAAAGTGTTACCTAGGCTACCCTAAATTATCTTCATTAATACTGGGAAGCAGTGACACATCCAGTCAGAACCTGCGTCTGTGAAGGAAGATGTCTTTGTGTTGATCAGTACTCTCAGTCTGGTACAGTCAGAAGATAGAAAGGACATGTGTGTTCAACAGGAAAGTTCAATATAAAGGAGGGTTAAACCCTCTGATACACAAGTAGGGCCGAGGGAGAGTAACCAGTTTGGAAGAGACCCCCACCCCTGCCCCCTGCCCCAAGGCTGGGTTTGGTCCTCAGTGGAGAAGGTGTAGCTCAGCCCACCTGAGAGCAGAGAAGTGCACTAGTTTGCAGATGCTGGGTGTACAGGAAGCAACCCTCCAGAGTGCAGGCAAGAACAGGCAATCCGCAGGTCGTGTCCTGTACAGAGAGAGCCATGACTCATTAGAAACCCTCCAGGCTACAGGCAAGACTTATTTGTGGGCCTGTGGAGGGAATAAGGGTACCAGCATGGGTGGGTGGCCTTGGGGCTCTGGTTTCCATGTCAAGAGGGCCTTAGGAAAGTTACTACCAAGCCAGGCTGAAGCTGCAGTGTCAGGGAGGACCTGCCTGCTCTGGGAATGCGTCCAGGGAAGAGCTTCATTTGATGACCTTCCTCGAACACTCCTGCCCTGTACAGCAGCCAGGAGCATCTCCCTCCAGCATCCTGTACTGAGAAGAGATGATTAGAGGACCTTTGTCCATCAGAGTGGGGCATACATGAGAAGTGGATTTGGAGCTTTCTGAAAGGAAGTCAAGTGATACTTTGATCATGCAGGAGAAATTCTGATGCTCTAGGTGCTCATATTTTTCAGAATTGGAAAACCACACTGCCTCTGTGCTTGTCCATCCCTTCCATGCTGTAGCCAAAGGTCCTTACTTTCTTACTGTTCAGATGGCTGCAGAACAGGCTGCCGGCCTCAGGCAGAGTCAGGCCTTAATGCATACCCAGTAGTTCCCGCATTACCTACAGGGGGCTTCGTACTTTTCTTCTCAAATAAACAGAAGATCCTCTTTAGGCAAAAAATAATAAAGAAAAATAGATACCCTTAAAATAAACTTTTTCTATTTGTAAGATTAATGCTAGAATTTTTAATTCAGAAACATAAAAAGAAGGAAATTTAAATTAAATTACTTCCTAAAATGTAAGAGACCTTCTGTTAACACTCTAGTGACTTCATTCTAACCGTGTATGTATGTTTGTGTGTGTGCTTATACACACATTTTCTTTCCCCATAGATTTGAAGTAAAACAGTTTTTCCTTCCAACTTTCCCCCCGATTCAATATTATATGGGCATTTCCTCATGCCACTGAATTTTCATAACTGCTTTAAATGGCTGCATGGTTTATCATTGAATGGGTGAACCATAGTTTATTTAACTATTTCTCAGTTGTCAGACATTCAGAGTCACATTTTTTCCGTTAAAAAGAGCACTGCAGTGAACATGTGTAAATATTGTATGTATCTCGTTAGTTACTAAGAAGGAAATATCAGAATGTGGTAATGTCACTCATAATGCAGAGCTGCTTCTAAAACAGAAATGACTTTTCTAGTTGAGATATTTTAGATAATTATTTCTTTACATTTGTCTGCCAAGCAGGCTTCAGTCTCCATTAGACAGTGAGAGGCTTTATGTAACCTGTTCTAAAACTTATTTCTCCCAGCATTCGTGTTTCCACCTGGAACAGACTGAACTCCTTGAAGAATGGTGTGCTGAAGTCTGCCTTAAAATCCGCCATGGCCCACGACCCCATCTCCCCAGTGCTCTCTGATCCTCACCTGGACGCTGTGGACCAGCGGCTCCTGAGTATCCTGGCCACCATCAAGCAGTGCACTGACCAGTTTGGGATGGACACTGTGTTGGTGGAAGACAGGATGCCTCTCTCGCACTTGTAATTCTCCACAAAATAAGTGAAACTGCTTTTTACAAAGATAGAGAAACAGCACAATCAATTCCAGATGGTATGAGATGGATTGGAAATGGCCAGCGGCGCGTTCTAGTAATAGGGGATAGGGTGGCCTTGGATTTCTTTGGTGTTTGCTGTAGTAGAAGCTAAAGGAAAGACTTACAAGCTTCAGACCATGGAACCGTACCTGCTGAACCACCTTCAGACTTCCTCGGCATTTGCCCATCCTAGCAGTGGGCGGGCACAGTTGGTCAGTCTTAATTCTCATGTCAAAGGATGAAGAGAGGTGTGACGTTCAACTGGGTTAATGCTGGCGTGGGTTCTGGAGTGTGTATTTGGAGTTCATCCTTATAGTCCTTTCTCCACACTTGTGGATCTTCCAAAAACACTTTACAGTCTCTTGAGTCCTTTTTTCCAGGATTAGTCAAATTGGGGATTTTACTGCTTCCTGGGTAGTGGCAACAAGGAACCCGGCATTCTGTTGAGCCAAAGTACTATGCTCTGTTGGAGGAACTATGCTTTTAAGGTAGAATTAGAAGGAAGGACAAAAGCAGGAAGGATGTTTGGGCTTTGAAGTAAGAAGGTGATAGTGCTTTTGATGATTCTTAAAGGAGGGAAGAAGAAAGAGAGACCTGCTTGATAGAACCAGCATCAAGGAGGTGATTGAAATAGTTGAAAAACAGGTTCCCCTGTATTTAAGTTCTTAACATATATAAAAGCAAGCATGACTTGTACCTAAGTAAGATTTGCATTCTCATGGTTATGTCCAAATTAACCAAAAAAAATTGTCTGTAGAGAACCTACTGTTACAACCCAAGTACAATTTTGTTATGGAGGTTTATTTTCTTTTTTGCCCCAAACAGGCAAATCCTTTGCAGATTAACAAAGCAAACTGAAAATAACGCCTTGCCTAAGAGTTAGGTTGCCTATGATCTCTGCCATCCTGATTTCCAAAATGAATTTTCACTTTTGTCTTCAAGGTATTTAGTTGTTAAAGCTGTTGTTCCCGAGAGACTGGTGATCCTATTTGTGCCTTTCTTGGAGAAAAGCCAGCTCACTCCTACAGCTAATAGTTCACATCCTGCTGGTGGCTGGACCTGTCTAGTGATTTGGGCCATGCAGAAGGCTAGAAACAGCCTTCTGAGCCTTAAAATTAAGGTGGTTACCAGGAAGAGCCTTAAGATTTTGATTTACGCCATACCTTGTCTTGTTCTGAACCCATGAGGTAGTGTTCTTCTGTCTTCTATTAGCACTTTCAAATATCAGGTTGCTAAAACAGGCTTATTGTGTGTTCTGGCGAAGTGATTTTGACATGTAACCAGTTGCATTAAAATACAGGGCGAGGAGAGCTGGCCTGGTGAGTCCACTTGTTCGTCCTCAGAGCTGGAAGCTTCTCTCCTGCATTTTGTCTGGGGACTCTTCGGGTTTTGACTTCTGTGAGGCAAAGACTAATATTTAAACAGTTTGCTTGAACAAATTTACTGCCAGCCACTGAGACCAGTTTTAAGTAACCGCCCTTTCAAAAATGGTTTAGAATTTATGCTCTAATTTTCTCAAATTGAAAGTCAACTGAGTACCTAGTAACTACTTTAAAGTAACATGAAATTAGGATATTTTTGTACATAGTTTGTACATTTGGAGATTTACACAGAATGGGCTTAGTTATTTTTTAAAAGCTTTTGAATTTAAGAAGACATATCAAAACACTAAGCTAGTGTTAACAGGAAGAGGCACTGATTTCAGTTTTAAAGTCACGTACTGTGTGCATCCAGGGAAGTACACATTTGGGCTTGAGAATACCTTGGCTGGTGCTCACCCGCAAAGCATCAGGGAACCAATAAGAAGGTGGTCAGTGCTGCTTTGCTTGATAAATGTTAGTTGAACTGATTCTTTCAAACGCGTGATGTTGTTCTTTGGTATGCCCCAGTGGAATGAGTAAGAACTGTTCTCAAACTTGGGAACTTTATTCATAATACTGAAGGCAGAAGATTCTGTTGAGGAAAAATGCAGGAGGGAAGGCTGCTTTGAAAACATCTCATTCTTTTTTCCAAACACTGCTTCATTCTCCTTCCCTATTTTAATATCTTAAAAGGTGTTCAGATGTATAGTGGTTAAAGTTAGAATTGTGCTAAGAGAGTGGTGTGAACTGATGCTTAGAATATAAATTTATGTTCTAAGTCAATATTGGATTAAGCTGAGAAAAGTGTGTTTAAGTAAATCTCGGAGAAAACCAACCATAAGCTCTTAGTTCTAAAATTCGTAAACACTATATTCTGATTCAAAAAAGAGGTAGATTTTTTTTTTTTTTAAGTTTTGTAACACTGTCCTTTTTATGGTTTATCTTTTAGAATTGAGGGTTGTTATAATCAGACAGGTCATTGGAAGGGTTTTTGGTTAGTCTTAAGTTGGGTATGCCTAGTTAACATCTAAAGATAAACATGGATACATTTCAATATTCTAAAACTAAGAAAATCGGAACTGAGTAGCATTTCTGTACTCCAGAGTTTGGGGGAATATGGGTATAGAGGTTTCATCCTAAAATTGTTCTTTAATATGAAGGTGTACTATTAGTTTGGGGTAAATAATTTTCTGTGCAAAACAAATTAATAGACAAGATCTGACTTGCTCAGATTATTGCTTAATAATATATTAATAAGGCATTTCTCTGTATTTGCTCTCAGGATTAATATGTCAAATGAAATGTAATAAGGAAATGGGAGAGTTCAGGTACATCCATTGTATACTGTTTGAGGCAAGATGAATCCTCTACATGGCAAAATTTCAGTGTCACCTGAAAGCCACATGTTCTTCCAAAGAAATCCATCTTTTCTTTTCTTTTTTTTTTTAAAAAAAGAGGCTTTTGGCCCTCCCCTCCTATCCACCATGTTCCTTCACCCTCTCTTCTCCACAGCTTCCATATTCTCATTTGACCAGTCCATGACCACACCTCAAATGATGGTAAACAGCATCTGTCATTTTGTGAGCTTGGGCTTCAGGAAACATGAGTCAAGGTATATGTATGTATATAGTCATATATGTATTCTAACAAGAAAATATTTATTTTCACACAGGGAGACACTGACTTATGTTGCTGAAGAACCTGAAGCTAGTAAAAGGTTCTCAGTCTCTGAGCGTGAACCTAAGTGACATAAAGACCAACCATTCAGGAAACACCTACTATGCTAACCAGGGCCGGTGCCCGAGGCAGACAGACCCGCCTCGTAAGACTGCTGTACGGCAGGGGAGGGCCAGTTTTCCTCCCTTCCACTCCTCAAGTCTGGGTTGAAAAGGCGGGGGCTGGATACTATACTACGACAACTTTTAAGGAACTAAGGTGTTACTCAAAAATACAAAATGGTTAGGGGGGAATCTGGGAATAATTTACTGGGAAGTAATTTATTTGCCTAAGAGAGAGGTGTTAAGAACCACGACCCTCGGTTCTGATCTGCCAAGGATTTCCTCTCAGAGCTCCTGCACAAATAGAGGTTGTGCTTGGTAAGACATCAAACAAGACAGATATGCACCTAAATTTCTAATATATTCTATGGGTTTCAATTCTGAAAAAAAAAAGACAAAGAATAAAGATTTTAATAAGTACCAATGTATCATCTTTTCCTCTTCTTATCCCCCACCCCACCTGCTGGTTCAGAGTATTTCTCTTGTTCTCAATTCAGATTTCCATTTTGTTTGGGGACAGAAGGTTGCATCTTCTGCACCTGCATAAACTTCCACAGGGGCTGTTTCATAGAATCAACGATAGACAAGACCTTTGCACGCCTCATTACACTTTACTTCTCTTTACACATCTCAGCCTTCAGAAGTTGCCTGTTAGGTTTTGACAGAACCAAGATTTTCAGTAGGATAACTCTTAGGTGCTTTTTATTTAATACTTAACTCCATTCTTGCAGCTTCTTCAAAGAATTGTGAATCCCGAAGAACTTGTCAGCACATTACCATAGAGGCCTGGAAGACAAGACCAGGTCCTGATAGTGATGCTTGGGACACCAGACTTCTAAATTTTGCAATGGAAATGCGACATCATAAGCCTCAACCAGACAACTGAGTAGAGTTCTCAAGATTTTGATTTGATTTGTAGCATTTTTGTTTGTGCCAGTTTTAGTCACTTGTACTGGAATACAAAAGAGAGGCGGAAGTCTAGAACATGTTCCTTACTGACTCACCTTATACGATCCTTTTCTAGGTGAGATTTCAGGCTTAGTTTTCTTCTCAATCATTCGAGAAAGACCAGTATTGAAGCCTAAAAAGGCATCTGGGAGTAGTGAAGGAGTGGTTCTGTTAATATGGGCTTATTTTTACCCAGTGTATTTCTTATAAAAATGATTTTTAGCAGCTCTCATAAAATAGAGACAAGTATGGTCATAACCACTGATTTAGCATGGGTGAGTATTGTAAAATAAGCTGCTTTATAAGTCCCAGGAAATAAGAGAATACAGTTAACAGTTGTAAAGATTGTTGTTTTCAAGGCAGATACTGCTCTTGATGGCCTGCAGCAGGTGGGGAGGTTGTCTATTGCAAAGCTAGGTTCCATCCAGATGACCTAAGTAAAGGTGCTATGTGCCCATTTGCTCTTGGAAAGTGTTTGCTAAAATGCATATTCTGATTAAGTAGGTTTGGGGCCTGAGTTTGCATTTCTAACAAGCTTCAGGGCTTCTTGGGCTGTTCTAGGGTAGGATTGAGTTTGCTTGCTAAGGAAACACAGCTGCCTGTAGTTTTCACAACAGCCACTAGATGTCTCCATCATCCATGAGATCTTGCTCCTAGCTTTACAACCAGGGGTCTCCAAGCACTTGAGACTGAAATAGCAAATTTACTGAAAATAGAGGCTTACCTATGAACTGGTGTTTGGATTCATTGTTTCTACCTGAGACTGCCTTTGGTTGAAAAAAAACCGTTGAGTCTTTTAGGAAAAAGATGTCTTGAAATCAAATTGTCCAAGAACTTCCAAGAGACCTGCTAAATAAAGCTGCGAAATGAAAACTCAAAATCCAATCTCAAATATTATCAGTTAACCCTCCATGAAAGTTACCAGTAGAGAATTATTTCCACAGTCTTAAAACTTTAATTTTTTTTTTTAAAGAAGCCAGGGTAAATGTCATTTTATCAGCGTGAATTCAGTTTCTTCCAGGACAAGATGGCTATTAGGTCAGTGGCTTGAATAACTCAGGTGATCTTTGAAAAAAATGCAGTAAGTACTTGGGAAATCCAGCAAGCTTGTTACATGCTCATGCTGTGGAGAAGAGAGGCCCAGAGGTCGTATGCCAGCGGTGTTTTGAGCAGCTGTTCAGTCACAAGCATTTCAAAGTTGCAAATTTAAGCCCAGAATGCATTCAGTACTCAGCCTAGCTTGTTTTCAACAGGCTGTGATTACATTGACATGAGACCTCGTGGTTTTTCCGTGACTCTCGGGGAGGTTCCAAAATTGAAATAATCTCCAGTCTGGAGCCCGTTAGCTTCCCCAGCTGTGGAAACCTGCTGATCGCTTGCTGCTCTGTTTCATTTCCCTCTGTAGCGAAGCCAGGCCCAGGGCTGACTTCCCCTGGCTAACTCAAGCTCCCGGTGAGACGGTTGCCCGGTTTCATTTAACAGGTTGGCAGGAAGTTGATCTGCAGACTGGAGGTTCCAAAATTGAAATAATCTCCAGTCTGGAGCCCGTTAGCTTCCCCAGTTGTGGAAACCTGCTGATCGCTTGCTGCTCTGTTTCATTTCCCTCTGTAGCGAAGCCAGGCCCAGGGCTGACTTCCCCTGGCTAACTCAAGCTCCCGGTGAGACGGTTGCCCGGTTTCATTTAACAGGTTGGCAGGAAGCTGATCTGCAGACACAGGACAGGGCACCAGTGGGAGCCCGTATTTCGTATTTCGTAGCCCTCAGGTGGGCCGTCGGAGCCGAACGAAAGTAACTGGGTGATTGACTGTGGCCATTTCAAGGCCTGACTTCAACTCCTTTGCAACCACGATTACCCAGAATAGACTGCTGCCTGGCAGCGAGGCCCCGGTCGGCTGGGCGGCGCCTGCAAGTGGCCTCGGGTTGCAGTCTCAAGAACCACTCGGTTTCGGTTCCGGCGGAACCGGTCTCTCCCTGGGTCACCTGGGAGACGAGGTCGGCCCGCCTGCAGTTCCCACGGCAACGCCAATCCCCGGCCAATCCGGGCCTCGGAAGTACGGGCGCCCGCCTTCAGGCCAGGACCCTGAAAGGGCCGGGAAGGCCCAGCGGTGGAGCGACCTGCTGCCGGCCTGGTCATGCTCGGGGGCATAGAGCGTCTGCCCTGGCTCTGGCTCCGGCTCCTGCTCCTGTCGCTGCTGCTGCCGCCCCCGAGTGCGTGGGGACACAGCGGCCAGGCGAGGCCGAGGGAGGGGACCGAGGAGGCAGGCTCGGCCGGGGCTTGGCTGGCCTTCCAGGGCCTGCGGGAACGACTGAGGGCGGCCGGCGCGCTCTCCAGACGCTACTGGGCTCTCTTCAGCTGCCGCGTGTGGCCTGAGGGCTGTGGGAAGGATGAGGACGCGTCGGCGCGGCCCCCGGGTAAGACCCTCGGGCTCAGGAGGGCGGGAGCGGGCGGGAGGGTGCGCGAGGCCCGCTGGGAGCCGGCCGCGGCGTTCAGAGCCTCGCGCCTGTCCCGGACCGTCGCGATCACCAGACGAGCGCCTTGGCCGCCGGCTCTGCTGTTCCGCCCAGCCTTTGGGCCGAGCTAAGAGCAGGGCAGCCTCTTCGGAACCCGGAACCCTCCTCACTGCCGCTGGCGCTGCGTCCTTGTGCAGACGAGCGGTCCTGGCTGCACTCCCCGCCCGTTCCTGGCTCCTCCAGACGCGGCTTACACTTCCCTGCTGTCTCCGAACCTACCCTGCCATTTTTCCAAGGAGCTGCTCTTGCCCACAGTCTTGATGACTGAGGAAAATTCCCGGTTGGGCACTCCCCCCAAGTACTTTGTCGTCCTCCTCAGCTGCTTACAGAAGCTGAAGCTGGGCTACGAGTCCCCCAGACCCGAGTTCTGATTTATTTTCTGCACTGATAAATTGTGAGGCAGGGTTGTCAAATCAATGTCCTGGCCCTGGTGGTCTCTGAGACTCCTTGCAGTGGATGTTGTTAACTCTAGGTTTTGTAGTGATAATCCTGCAGTAGTGTAGAAATATCTTTCATTTAAATTAAAAGTTCTTTTTGGGGGTTGGAGAGGAGAGCAGGGCCTCCAGACATGAGGGATCTTAGTTCCCCAACCAGGGATCCAACCTATGCTTCCTGCATTGGAAGTACAGAGTCTTAACCACTGGACTACCAGGGAAGTCCCTGCATCAAAAGTTCTATATTCCAGTGAATGGTTTTGTTTCGTTTTTGCCAATGCTCAGTATATTCAAATTGACATCTGATAGAAGAATGGAGCCTGGCTGGCCACTGTCCATGGGGTCACAACTTTAGCGACTGAACAGCAGCAAAAGAATTGAGACACTTGGGGTTGGCCGTGAGCAGATGATTCTGCGATCCAGAGCAAGTAGGAAGCATGGCAATTACATTACTGTTTGTCTCCCTCTGAGTCCCCGAACTCCTTGCAGGCAGGACCTGGGTAACTTACTTTGGCACAAAATAAGATTTATTGTTGAGTAAATTGAGCTTTTGCTGCAACTACAGCTGCATCTATAGCAAGGCCATCTACTTCCTCATGCTGGAGATGTCCACCTGAGCCCATTCCCAGGTGCAGTGAGAGGAAGGCCCAAGGCAGAGCGGTGGGGAGTGGTTCTGGAGAGAGGACGGAAGAACCGCTCTGGTGGTTTGAAGGGAGGCAGTGTTCAGCCCACCCTGGGCTCCATTCCTGTCTCACAGCTCCCCCTTTTCCAGGCTGGAGCTTTGCCCTGCTGGGCCAGCAGTACCTGGATCTCTTGAGCACGTGGTCCTGCAGCTTCTGGGACTGCTGTGACAGAGGGGACTGCAGGATCATCAACAACTTCACAGGTTAGACCTTATGTGGCCCTCAGGGCCAGGAATCTTGGATGAGGGGAGGAGGCAATTCAGGAGAATGCCAAGGTGTAGGGCCCCACCTTAGTCTGCCCATAGCCGGCAGCGTGGTAGAGACCCTCCCTGTCTCCTCCATGCCTCCCATACCCTGTACCCTCATGGCTGAACGGGAGGCCTTGGCAGAGGGCATTGGCCACATTAGCTGCTTCAGTAGGGGTTGGCTGAATTGAATTGAAATGAATAAAATAAGGGGGTCTCCATAAAATACTTAGGAGGTCCTGAAACTTCCAGGCAGGAGCAACTTCATAGTAGTAGGGGGCTGGGTTCCTCCTCCAGACAGGACTCTGCAGCCCTGCTAGGGGCGTGTCTTCAGAACCTTCAGAAAGGGTGAAATCAATGTGGATTTCTCACACTCTTTAGAAAATAGCACTGAATCTCTTCTACTGCAAGGTCTGCCCAGTGGCTTCTTGTCGTGAAGTCCCCAGACAGGATGGCTCCCACCTCAGAGCTGGTCAGGGGTGCTCACTCTCGGCCATCCCCAATCCTGGGGGGATGCATCTGTGTGCCCCCGCTCAGCCTGGCCTCTTCCCCATCCCTAGGCCTCGAGGCGGATCTGCGCGTGCGCCTGCACGGCCAGCACCTGGCCCGGGAGCTGGTCCTGACGGCGGTGAGGGGCTACTTAGAGATGGCCCAGCCGGACAAGGCCCTGGCTCTGTCGTTCCATGGCTGGTCCGGCACAGGCAAGAACTTCGTGGCGCGGATGCTGGCAGAAAACCTGTACCAGGACGGGCTGAGGAGCGACTGTGTCAAGGTGTTCATCTCCACGTTGCACTTCCCTCACCCCAGGAATGTGGACCTGTACCAGGTGAGGCCGGCCATGCTGAGGAGCTAGGGTGAGGGCTTGGGCCCAGCAGAGGCCTGGGCAGCCGAGACACAGGCCTGGGTGCTGGGAGGGAGGCTGAAGCCAGCCCTGGGTGTGGGGGTTGGAGGACAGCAGGGCAAGGGGCATGATGCTGTTACCATCAGAGACAGCCCCTCAACAGGTGAGGCCCAAGAGGGCCTGAGCTTAACCAGAGAATCCATGTATTCAGTTTGTAAACAGATGGAAGTGCCTCAGGAAGTGTGAAACAGAGCAAGCGAAAGCTTTATCGTAATCACCCCACATGGTGTACTTTCTTCAAGGTCTTCCCCTGTGCTCTTTAATGTCTTTATAATTTATATTGGACAGAAAGTTGCATGTTCCACAATTTTTTTAAAAGAGGCTTCTCATAAGTGGTTTTTCCACGGCTTCCCAAAAGTACTCATTTCCTGCCAGCAGGTGGGCTCATCACATACAAAGAGTTTCTGCTGCTCTGCTACTTTGGGTTTTGTTCATTCAGACATGTTAGCCATGCAATGACCAAAACCCCCTGCGGGCTGCCAGAGGTGACTGTGTCTATCTTTGGCTTTTAGTTTCAGTATTTGGAGTGTGTTAACCCGGGAAGATTATGTAACATTGAGGACAGATTGCCATGGCAGTTTCAGTGTGGCCTGGCAGGGCAGGCTGCTGGTCAGGCCCCCCAAGAAAGAGCTAGCTGGCTTTTCAGTAAAAACACCTGTGACTCTCAGCCTCCCCACTGTGGAAATCGACACGTTCACACTCTCACACCCACACACTGGGGAGATGGGGCTGAAGTCAAAAACCAGGAAGGCTAGAGGTAGATGGAGATTTCGGGCTCTGCTCAAACATCTCTCCCTTGGGGAGGGAGATGGGAGGGATGTTCAAGTGGGCGGGGACATGAGTAAACCTATGGCTAATTCATGTTTGATAGAAACCAACACAATACTGTAAATCAATTATCCTTCAACTGAAAATTAATTAATTTTTAAAAAACACCTCTCCCTGGAGCAGGAGCCGGCCCTGTTCTCTTGGGGAACCCTGCACAGCAGCATCTTTTCAGTCCAGGGCTTACCATCCTGCCTGGGGTGGGGAATCCCAGTTTTGAGTTGGGTCCCTCGGGCACCAGGCTGGGCTGAGATCTCAGGGAAGAAGCTGGTGGGTGCTCTGCTCCTGGGAGTTCAAGACAGCGCTGCCTCTGGGCACCTGAGCCTGTCTCTACCTGTCATCCCTGTGTGACAGCCTACTGTTACCCCTGGGGAGGGTGAGTTAGCAGTTAGTTCTGGGATGGAACCTCACCCTGGAGTGGGGGAAGCAGGGCTGGGGCCATCTGCCAAGGCCCTTTCCCCAGGCTGGCTCCACTAGTTGGCTTTTAAATCTCAGGGTGCAGGAGAATCACCTGGGAGACTTGTTAAAGGAGGACTGCCTAGCTCCATCCCCAGAGGTTTAGATTGGTGGTTCTATGGTGGAAACCAGCTCCAGGTGATCCACTGTAGACACCCTGGGCAAACCAGTGCCTCACTAGGGCCCTCAGGGCCGGGAGGTGCCTCCCCCTGCTCCCCAGCAGCTCCCCGTATTCTGTGCAGGAGGAGCTGACAGACAAGATCAGGAAGACGCAGGAGCACTGTCGCCAGACCCTGTTCATTCTAGATGAGGCTGAGAAGCTGCACCCAGGACTGCTGGAGGCCCTCAGGCCACACCTGGACCGCCAGGCCCCCAGCAACCGCAGAGCCAAGTCCAAGAGAGCCATCTTTCTGTTTCTCAGGTGAGGCCCGAGAAACAAAAGTCAGAAGGACTGGTTGAGGGGAGGAAGAACCCCGTCCAGGCAGTGTGTGTGCCAAGCTTGGGAGCTGAGGGGGGTGGGGGTGGGGTTCATGCTCTCCTAGGCTGCCTACCCTTTTCCACAAAGGAAACCAACACAAACTCCAGGAGAGAAAACAAGCCCAGCTGCTTGGGTGGCAGCAAGGGTGGTGGCAGCAAGGGTGGGGAGCATTAGGTCTCCTGCCTTGATTCTGCCAAACACACTGAAGGACTCTGACCCCACCCCCACCACGAGCACAGGCCAACTAACTCCCAGGACCAGCCTGGGGAAGACCCGGCCATCCCTTATCTGGCCTCCTCCCTGGTTCTCAGGATGGGGAGACTCCCTCAGACTCCCCAGTTAGTACATGGCCTCCTGAGGGAGGGATACTGGGAGTCCCCTCTTAGATGGACATTAAGTGGTTTTTTAAAAATTGAGGTATAATTGACATTATTAGTTTCAGGTGTATAATTGATTTGCTGTTTGTTCACATTGTGAGCTGATCACAATAAGTTTAGTGAACATCTGTCACTGTTCTTCTTTCTCTAGCTTTAGGTATAAGGTTAGGTTGTTTGTGGTTTTTCTTATTTCCTGAGGTAAGATTGTATTGCTATAAACTTTTTTTTTTTTTGGCTGCTTTTGCTACATCCTCTAGGTTTTGGATTATAGTGCTTTCATTTTCATTTTTCTCTAGATATTTTTTCATTTCCTTTTTGATTTCTTCAGTGATTCATAGGTTGTTTAGTAGCATATATTGTTTCTGTCTCTTATAAACATCTGTCACCATCAGTTCAGTTCAGTCGCTCAGTTGTGTCTGACTCTTTGCGACCCCATGAATTGCAGCACGCCAGGTCACCATACATAGTTATAAAATCTTTTTGTTCCTGTGATGAGAACTTTCAAGGTGTACTCTTCTCGGCACCTTCCAAATATGCAATGCAGTATTATTTACTAAAGCCACCATGCTGCACATTACATCCCCATGAGTTACTAGTTGAAGTTTGTACAGTATTCATCTTATTTTTTTCTCTCTTTCTGACCTATTTCACTCAGTATAATACCTTCAGGGTCCACCCAAGTTGTTGCAAATAGCAAGATTTCCTTCTTTTTTAGTGGATGAATAATATTCCATTATATATGCATTTTTTTTCCTTTATCAATTCATTTATTGATAGACACATTTCATTTCTTATCTTAGCCATTGTAAATAATGCTACAGTGAACATGGGGGTCCAAATATCTCCTTGAGTATTTTCTTTCTCTTCAGATAAATATCTAGAAGTAGAATTGCTGGATCAGGTGGTAGTCCTAGTTTTAATTTCTTGAGAAACTTCCATACAGTTTTCCATAGTGGCTGCACCAGTTTACATTCCCACCAGTGATGCACAGAGGTTCCCTTTTCTCCACAGCCTTACCAACACTGGTTATTTCTGATCTCTTTGATGACAGGCATTCTCCAAGGTATGAGGTGGTATCTCATTGTAGTTTTGATTGCATTTCCCTCATGATACTGATGTTGAGCACCTTTTCATGTCTCTGTTGACCACCTGTATGTCTTCTTTGGGAAGATGTCTATTCAGAGCTTTGTTCATTTTTTCATTAGATTATTGTTTTGCTGCTGATTTGTATGAGGTCTTTAGAGATTTTGAATACTAACCCCTTATCAGGTATATGATTTGCAAGTATTTTCTCCCATTTGGTAGGTTTCCTTTTTGTTTTGTTAAGGGTTTCCTTTCCTATGCAGAAGCTTTTGGTTTGATGTAATCCACTTGTTTAGTTTTGCTTTTGTTGCCTTTGCTTTTACTGTGAAATCCAAAAACATAATTGCCAAGACCAGTGTCAAGGAAATTACCACTGATGCTTTCTTCTAGGAGTTTTATGGTTTCAGGTCTTAAGTTCAAGTCTTTAATCTATTTTTTTCTTCATTTTATTTTATATTGGAGTATAATTAACAATGTTGTGTTAGTTTCAGGGGTTCAGCAAAGTAATTCAGTTATACGTGTATTCTTTTTCAAATTCTTTTCCCATTTAGGCTATTACAGAATATTGAGCATAGTACCCTGTGTTATACAATAAGTCCTTGTTGGTTATCTACTTTAAATATAGTAGTGTGTACATGTAAATCTCAAGCGTCTAATTTATTCTGCCCCTCCCCCACCTTTCCCCTTAAGTAACCTTAAGTTTGTTTTCTAAGTCTGTGAATCTGTTTCTGTTTTGTAATAAGTTCATTTGTATCATTTTTTAATTGCACATATAAGCAATATCATATGATATTTGTCTTCATCTGACTAATCTCCAGGTCCTTCCAAGTTGTGGGAAATGGCATTATTTCATTATGTAAAGAATGAGTAATATTCCATTGTATACATGTATCAGTCTTTATCCATTCTTTTGTCAATGGACATCTAGGTGCATGGATTTACTTCTGGGGTTACTATCCTTCACTGATCTATATTTCTGTTTTTGTGACAGTAGCGTGCTGTGATTCATGGGGTCGCAAAGAGTCGGACATGACTGAGCAACTGAACTGAACCGAACCATACTGTCTTGATTACTGTAGCTTTGTAGTATAGTTTGAAGGCAGAGAGCCTAATTCCTCCAGCTGTTTTTCTTTTTCAAAATTGTTTTGGCTATCTGGAATCTTTTGTTGTGTCTCCGTATAAATTTTTAAAATTTTAGTTCTATTTCTGTGAAAAATATCATTGATAATTTGATACAGATTGCATTGAATCTGTAGCTTGCCTTGAGTGGTACAGTTATTTGACAGTATTGATTTTTCCAATATAAAAACATGATATATCTTCCATCTGTCATCTACTCTTTTTCATCAGTGTCTTATAATTTTTAGAGTACAGGTCTTTTACCTCCTTAGGTAGGCTTATTCCTAGGTATTTTATTCTTTCTGATATAATGGTAAATGGCATTGTTTAATTTCCCTTTCTGATCTTTCTTTGTTAGTATGTAGAAATGCAACAGATTTCTGTGTCTTAATTTTGTATCCTGCTACTTTACTGAATTCATTAATGAACTCTAGTAGTTTTCTGGTAGGATCTTTAGGGTTTTCTGTGTATAGTATGTCATCTGCAAACAGTGACAGTTTTACTTCTTTTCCAATTTTAATTCCTTTTATTTCTGTTTATATCTTTTTCTTCTCTGATTACCATGGTAGGACTTCCAAAATTATGTTGAATAAAAGCGGCAAGAGAGGACATCCTTGTCTTGCTCCTCATCTCAGAGGAAATACTTTCAGCTGTTCATCATTGAGTATGTTACCTGTAGCTTTGTCATACATGGCCTTTTTATTATGTTGAAGTATGTTCCCTCTTTGCCCACTTTCTGAAGAGTTTTTACCATAAAAACTCTTGTGTTTTTATGGTAAAGTGTTGAATTTTGTCAGAAACATTTTCTGCAACTCTTAAGATGATCATATGGTTTTTATTCTTCAGTTTGTTCCTGTGGTGTATCACACTGATTTGCAGATATTAAAAAACCCTTGCATCACTGGGATAAATACTCCTTCATCATTTTAATGTACTGTTAGGCTTCATTTGCTAGTGTTTTGTTGAGGATTTTTGTGACTGTTCATCAGTGATATTGGCCTGTAATTCTTCTTTTGTGGTATCTTTTCCGGTTTTGATATCAGGTGATGGAGCCTCATCATGAGTTTGGGAGTGTTCTTTTCTCTGAGATTTTTTTTTTTTAATAGTTTCAGAAACTATTCTCTAAATGTTTGACAGAATTTGCCTGTGCACCATCTGATCCTGGATTTTGGTTTCTTGGGCATTTCAATCACAGTTTCCGTTTCAGGACTTGTGATCAGTTCATATTTTCTTTTTCTTCCTGAGTCAGTCTTGGGAGATTGTACCTTTCTAAGAATTTCTCCATTTCTTCTAGGTTGTCCATTTTATTCGCATATAGTTATTTGTAGTAATCTCTTATTTTCATTTATTTCTGCTCTGATCTTTATGGTTTATTTCCTTCTACTAACTTTGGGTTTTGTTCTTCTTTCTCTAGCTTTAGGTATAAGGTTAGGTTGTTTGTGGTTTTTCTTATTTCCTGAGGTAAGATTGTATTGCTATAAACTTTTTTTTTTTTTGGCTGCTTTTGCTACATCCTCTAGGTTTTGGATTATAGTGCTTTCATTTTCATTTTTCTCTAGATATTTTTTCATTTCCTTTTTGATTTCTTCAGTGATTCATAGGTTGTTTAGTAGCATATATTGTTTAGCCTCCATGTGTTTGTGGGTTTTTTTTTTAAACAGGTTTTTTTTTTTCTTATAGTTGGTTTCTAATCTCATAACATTGTTTAGACAAGAGGCTTCATATGGTTTCAGTTTTCTTAAATTTACTGGGGGTCACTTTGTAGCCCAGCATGTGGCCAGTCCTAGAGAATGTTCTGTGTGCGCTTGAGAAGAATGCTGCTTTTACTTGGAATGCTCGGTGAATATCACTTAAATCCATCTGGTCCAGTGTATCATTTAAAGCCTGTATTTCCTTACTGATTTTTCTGTCTGGATGATATGTCCATTGATGAAAGTGGGGCTTTAAAGTCCCCAACTATTATTGTGTTACTGTCAGTTTCTCTTTTTATGGCTGTTAGTATTTTCCTTATAAAATATTTGCCTTATATATTGAAGCTTCTGTGTTGGGTGCATCAGTTCAGTTCAGTTGCGCAGTCACATCCAACTCTTTGTGACCCCATGAACTGCAGCATGCCACGTTTCCCTGTCCATCACCAACTCCTGGAGTTTACTCAAACTCATGTTCATAGAGTCAGTGATGCCATCCAACCATCTCATCCTCTGTCATTCCCTTCTCCTCCCATGTTCAGTCTTTCCCAGCATCAAAGTCTTTTCAAAAGAGTCAGTTATTCACATCAGGTGGCCAAAGTATTGGAGTTTCAGCTTCAGCATCAGTCCTTCCAATGAGAATTGAGGATTTACTTCCCTTAAGATGGACTGGTTGGATCTCCTTGCAGTCCAAGGGACTCTCAAGAGTCTTCTCCAACACCACAGTTAGAAAGCATCAATTGTTTGGCACTTAGCTTTCTTTATAGTCCAACTCTCACATCCATACATGACTACTGGAAAAACCATAGCTTTGACTAGACAGACCTTTGTTTGCAAAGTAATGTCTCTGCTTTTAGTATGCTATCTAGGTTGATCATAACTTTTCTTCCAAGGAGCAAGTGTCTTTTAATTGCATGGCTGCAGTCACAGTATGCACTGATTTTGGAGCCCAAGAAAATAAAGTCAGTCACTGTTTCCATTGTTTCCTTGTCTATTTGCCATGAAGTGATAGGACCAGATGCCATGATCTTAGTTTTCTGAACGTTAAGCTTTAAGCCAACTTTTTCACTCTCCTCTTTCACTTTCATCAAGAGGCTTGTTAGTTCCTCTTCTCTGTCTGCTGTAAGGGTGATGTCATCTGCATATCTGAAGTTATTGATATTTTTCCCAGCAATCTTGATTTCAGCTTGTGCTTTATCCAGTCCAGCATTTGGCATGACATACTCTGCATATAAGTTAAATAAGCAGGGTGACAGTATACAGCCTTGACGTCCTGCTTTTCCTATTTGGAACCAGTCTGTTGTTCCATGTCCAATTCTGTTACTTCCTGACCTGAATACAGATTTCTCAGGAGGCAAGTCAGGTGGTCTGGTATTCCCATCTCTTTCAGAATTTTCCACAGTTTATTGTGATCCACACCGTCAAAGGCTTTGGCATAGTCAATAAAGCAGAAAGAGATGTTTTTCTGGAACTCTCACTTTTTCCATGATCCAACAGATGTCCGCAATTTGATCTCTGGTTCCTCTGCCTTTTCCAAATCCAGTTTGAACATCTGGAAGTTTATAGTTCATAAACTGTTGTAGTCTGGCTTGGAGAATTTTGAGCATTACTTTACTAGCTTCTGAGATGAGTGCAATTGTGCGGTAGTTTGAGCATTATCTGGCATTGCCTTTCTTTGGGATTGGAATGAAAACACCTTTTCCAGTCCTGTGGCCACTGCTGAGGTTTCCAAAGTTGCTGGCATATTGAGTGCAACAGTTTCACAGCATCATCTTTGAGGATTTGAAATAGCTCAGCTGGAATTCCATCACCTCCACTAGCTTTGTTTGTAGTGATGCTTCCTAAGGCCCACCTGACTTCACATTCCAGGATGTCTGGCTCTAGATGAGTGAGTGATCACACCATCGTGGTTATCTGCGTCATGAAGATATTTTTGTACAGTTCTTCTGTGTATTCTTGCCACCTCTTCTTAATATCTTCTGCTTCTGTTAGGTCCAGACCATTTCTGTCCTTTATTGAGCCCATCTTTGCATGAAATATTCCCTTGGTATCTCCAATTTTCTTGAAGAGATCTCTAGTCTTTCCCATTCTATTGTTTCTCTATTTCTTTGCACTGGTGGCTGAGGAGGGCTTTTTTATTCCTCCTTGCTATTCTTTGGAACTCTGTATTCAAATGGGCACATCTTTTCTTTTCTCCTTTGCCTTTAGCTTCTTTTCTTTTCACAGCTATTTGTAAGGCCTCCTTAGACAACTATTTTGCCTTTCTGCATTTCTTTTTCTTGGGGATGGTCTTGATCCCTGCCTCTTGTACAATGTCATGAACCTCTGTCCATAGTTCTTCAGGCACTCTATCAGATCTAATCCCTTCAATCTTTTTGTCACTTCTATTGTATAATCATGAAGGATTTTATTTAGGTCATACCTGAATGGTCTGTTGGTTTTCCCTACTTTCTTCAATTTGAGTCTTAATTTGGCAATAAGAAATTCATGATCTGAGCCACAGTCAGCTCCCGATCTTGTTTTTGTTGACTGTATAGAGCTTCTCCATCTTTGGCTGCAAAGAATACAGTCAGTCTGATTTTGGTGTTTACCATCTGGTGATGTCCATGTGTAGAGTCTTCTCTTGTGTTGGAAGAAGGTGTTTGCTATGACCAGTGCATTCTCTTTGCCCTGCTTCATTCTGTACTCCAAGGACAAATTTGCCTGCTACTCCAGGTGTTTCTTGATTTCCTACTTTTGCCTTCCAGTCCCCTATAATGAAAGACATTATTACTGTGGTTACTATGAGGTTTTAGTATATTTACAAACAAGAGTGTTTTAAGTGTTCTGGTCTTTTAGCTTCTATATACATTTCCAGTATCCTGCATTTGTACTCACCTCTTCCCATGATTGATGGTTTTGGTATCATATATTTGTGTGTGGGTGATTTCCTACCTTTATTGCATGTTTGCCTTTACCAATGAGCTGTTTCCATTTGTAATTTTCTTGTTCTTAGTTGTCACCTTTTCTTTCCTGCTAGAGAAGTTCCTTTAGTATTAGTTGCAAAGCTAGTCCGGTGGACTGAATTCTTAGCTTTTGCTTGTCCGTAAAGCTTTTGATTTCTCCATTGAATTTGAATGAGCAGCTTATTGGGTAGAGTGTTCTTGGTTGTAGGTTCTTCCCTTTCATACTTTAAATATATTGTTTCACTCCCTTCTGGCCTGCAGAATTTCTGCTGAGAAATGAGCTGATAATCTTATGGGAATTCCCTTGTATGTTGTTTGTTACTTTTCTCTTATTGCTTTTAATATCTTTCATTGTCTTTAATTTTTGTCTTTTGATTACTGTGTTTCCCAGCATGTTTCTCCTTGGGTTTATCCTGCCTGGGACTCTCTGCACTTCCTGGAATTGGGTGACTGTTTGCTTTCCTCTCTTAGAGAAGCGTTCAGCTATTAATATTATCTCTCCAAATATTTTCTCAGGTCCTTTCTCTTCCTTTTATCCTTCTGGTCCCCCTATAACGCAAATGTTGCTGCATTTAATATTGTCCCAGAGGTCAATATTAAATGTAGCAACATTTGCTTGCGTCCCAGAGGTCTCTTAGACTGTCCTCTTTTCATTCTTTTTTCTTTATTATGTTTCATGGCAGTGATTTCCACCATCTTGTCTTACAGCTTACTTATCTGTTCTTCTGCCACAGATATTCTGCTATTGATTCCTTCTAGTGTATTTTTATTTCAGTAATTGTATGTTCATCAGTTTGTTTATCCTTTTTTAAAATTTTCTTCATTGATTTGAAGCTGCACTGGGTCTCTGTAGCTGTGTACAGGCTTTCTTCAGCTGCAGTGAGCAGGGGCGACTCTTCATTGCACTGCCCGGGCTGCTCACTGCGGTGCCTCCTCTTGTTGCATAGCAGGGCTCTAGATGCTGGGCTTCAGTGGCTGTGGCAGGTGGGATCTTCCTGGACCCGGGCTCAAACCTATGTTCCCTCTGCTGGCGGGCGAATTCCCAACCACTGGACCACTGGGGAAATGCTGCTTATTCTTTACCTCTTCTAGGTCTTTGCTAAACATTTCATGTATCTTCTAGATCTGTGACTCCATTCTCTTTCTAGTGATTCTTTTTCTTAGATCATCCTTACTGTCATTCCTCTGAATTCTTTTTCAGATAGGTTGCCTCTCTTCACATCACTTAGTTGTTGTTCTGGGGTTTTAATCATGTTTCTTCATCTGAGACACATTCCTCTGTCATCTCATCTCGTCTAACTTTCTGTGATTGCAGTTTCCACAAACTGCAGGGTTGTAGTTCTTGCTTCTGCTGTCTGCCCCCTGGTGGATGAGGCTTGTGTAGGTTTAAGGTTAGCCCTACTCTTGGAGGTCACACACAAGGTTTCATGTGCACCAGGACGCAAGGGAAAAAGCAGGGACTTCATAAAAGCCTGGGCAAGACTTATTAGCTGATATTGGAGGGCCTCCTGCAGAGGCGGAGGGTGGCTGTGGCTCACTGCAGGGACAAAGACCATTGCAGTGGTAGTTCTGGGGAGTATTCATCGCTGCAAGCCCTGCTGGAGGCTGCCATTTTCTCACCAAGACCTGGCTCCACCCAGCTGGCTGTAGGCTCCAGTGCTGGGACATCTCAGGCTGATAGGGTGGGAACACAGCCCCACCCATCAGCAAACAGACTGCTCAAAGTCTTCCTGAGTATAGAGCTACCTGCTAAACACCTTGACACTTTGACATGGCCCTGCCCAACAAAGGGGGTAAGACCCAGCTTCTGTTTCCCTCAGTCCTATGAAATTCCTGTGCCCAAATGCCACTAGCTTCAAAAGACAGATTATCTTGTGTCTCCTTGCCCCCAGGCTAGGGAGCCTGATCTGAGGCTCAGAACTTTTTTGTGGGAGAACATCAGTGATATAATTATTTTCCAGTTTGTGGGTCACCCATTCAGCCAGTATGAGATTTGATTTTATCACAGTTTTGTTCCTCTGACCATCTCATTGTGCCTTCTTCATCTTTGGATGTAGGATACCTTTTTTGGTAGGTTCCATCATTTTTCATCAGTGGTTGTTCAGCAGTTAGTTGTCATAAGTGAGCTCATGTCCTTCTACTCTACCATCTTATCTCCATCTTTAATCCATTTTGAGTTAATTTTTGTGTATGGTATAAGACAGTGGTCCAGTTTCCTTCTTTTGCATGTGGTTTCCTAATAAATTAATTGAAGAGACTGTCCTTTCCCCACTGCATATTCTTAGCTCCTCTTTTGTAGATTCAGTTCAGTTCAGTCGCTCAGTCATGTCCGACTCTTTGCGACCCCATGAATCACGCAGCACACCAGGCCTCCCTGTCCATCACCAACTCCCAGAGTTCACTCAAACTCACATCCATCGAGTCAGTGATGCCATCCAGCCATCTCATCCTCTGTCGTCCCCTTATCCTCCTGCCCCCAATCCTTCCCAACATCAGAGTCTTTTCCAATGAATCAACTCTTTGCATGAGGTGGCCAAAGTACTGGAGTTTCACCTTTCGCATCATTCCTTCCAAAGAAATCCAAGGGCTGATCTCCTTCAGAATGGACTGGTTGGATCTCCTTGCAGTCCAAGGGACTCTCAAGAGTCTTCTCCAACACCACAGTTAGAAAGCATCAATTCTTCAGCACTCTGCCTTCTTCACAGTCCAACTCTCACATCCATACATGACCAATGGAAAAACCATAGCCTTGACTAGATGGACCTTAGTCAGCAAAGTGATGTCTCTGCTTTTGAATATGCTATCTAGGTTGGTCATAATTTTTCTTCCAAGCAGTAAGCGTCTTCTAATTTCATGGCTGCAGTCACCATCTGCAGTGATTTTGGAGCCCCAAAGTATAAAGTCTGACACTGTTTCCAGTGTTTCCCCATCTATTTCCCAGGAAGTGATGGGACCGGATGCCATGATCTTCGTTTTCTGAATGTTGAGCTTTAAGCCAACTTTTTCACTCCCCTCTTTCACTTTCATCAAGAGGCTCCTTAGCTCCTCTTCACTTTCTGCCATAAGGGTTGTGTCATCTGCATATTTGAGGTTATTGATATTTCTCCCGGCAATCTTGATTCCAGCTTGTGCTTCCTCCAGCCCAGCGTTTCTCATGATGTACTCTGCATA
>SJYC01134654.1:0-49112 GCA_006408675.1 Madoqua kirkii
TTTCTTTGAGATTGGAATGAAAACGGACCTTTTCCAGTCCTGTGGCCACTGCTGAGGTTTCCAAAGTTGCTGGCATATTGAGTGCAGCACTTTCACAGCATCATCTTTCAGGATTTGAAACAACTCAACTGGAATTCCATCACCTCCACTAGCTTTGTTCGTAGTGATGCTTCCTAAGGCCCACTTGACTTCACATTCCAGGATGTCTAGCTCTATATTAGTGATCACACCATCATGATTATCTGAGTTGTGAAGATCTTTTGTACAGTTCTTCTGTGTATTCTTGCCACCTCTTCTTAATATCTTCTGCTTCTGTTAGGTCCATACCATTTCTGTCCTTTATTGGGCCCATCTTTGCATGATATGTTTCCTTGGTATCTCCAATTTTCTTGAAGAGATCTCTAGTCTTCCCCATTCTGTTGTCTTCCTCTATTTCTCTGCATTGATCACTGAAGAAAGCTTTCTTATCTCTTTTTGCTATTCTCTGGAACTCTGCATTCAGATGCTTATATCTTTCCTTTTCTCCTTAGCTTTTCGCCTCTCTTCTTTTCACAGCTATTTGTAAGACTCCCCAGACAGCCATTTGGCTTTTTTGCATCTTTTCCATGGGGATGGTCTTGATCCCTGTCTCTTGTACAATGTCACGAACCTCATTCCATAGTTCATCAGGCACTGTCTATCAGATATAGGCCCTTAAATCTATTTCTCACTTCCACTGTATAATCATAAGGGATTTGATTTAGGTCATACCCAAATGGTCTAGTGGTTTTCCCTACTTTCTTCAATTTGAGTCTGAATTTAACAATAAGAAATTCATGATCTGAGCCATAGTCAGCTCCTGGTCTTGTTTCTGTTGACTGTATAGATCTTCTCCATCTTTGGCTGCAAAGAATATAATCAATCTGATTTTGGTGTTGACCATCTGGTGATGTCCATGTGTAGAGTCTTCTCTTGTGTTGTTGGAAGAGGGTATTTGCTATGTCCAGTGCATTTTCTTGGCAAAACTCAATTAGTCTTGGCCCTGCTTCATTCTGCATTCCAAGGCCAAATTTACTCCAGGTGTTTCTTGACTTCCTACTTTAGCATTCCAGTCGCCTATAATGAAAAGGACATGTTTTTTGGGTGTTAGTTCTAAAAGGTCTTGTAGGTCTTCATAAAACCATTCAACTTCAGCTTCTTCAGCATTACTGGTTGGGGCATAGACTTGGATTACTGTGATATTGAATGGTTTGCCTTGGAAACGAACAGAGATCATTCTATCATTTTTGAGATTGCATCCAAGTACTGCATTTAGGACTCTTTTGTTGACTATGATGGCTACTCCATTTCTTCTGAGGGATTCCTGCCCTCAGTAGTAGATATAATGGTCATCCGAGTTAAATTCGCCCATTCCAGTCCATTTTAGTTCGCTGATTCTTAGAATGTCGACATTCACCCTTGCCATCTCTTGTTTGACCACTTCCAATTTGCCTTGATTCATGGACCTGACATTCTAGGTTCCTATGCAATATTGCTCTTTACAGCATCAGACCTTTCTTCTATCACCAGTCACATGCACAGCTGGGTATTGTTTTTGCTTTGGCTCCATCCCTTCATTCTTTCTGGGATGCCATTCTTACTGATCTCCAGTAGCATATTGGGCACCTACTGACCTGGGGAGTACCTCTTTCAATATCCTATCATTTTGCCTTTTTGTACTGTTCATGGGGTTCTCAAGGCAAGAATACTGAAGTGGTTTGCCATTCCCTTCTCCAGTGGACCACGTTCTGTCAGCCCACTCCACCATGACCCGCCCGTCTTGGGTTGCCCCACAGGCATGGCTTGGTTTCATTGAGTTAGACAAGGCTGTGGTCCTAGTGTGATTAGATTGACTAGTTTTCTGTGAGTATGGTTTCAGTGTGTCTGCCCTCTGATGCCCTCTTGCAACACCTACCATCTTATCTGGGTTTCTCTTACCTTGGGCATGGGGTATCTCTTCACGGCTGCTCCAGCAAAGTGCAGCCACTGCTCCTTACCTTGGCTAGGGTTATCTCCTTACCGTCGCCCTTCCTGACCTTCAACGTGGGATGGCTCCTCTAGGCCCTCCTGCACCTGCGCAGCCACTTCTCCTCGGGTTGCTCCTCCCAGCTGCCACCCCTGGCCTCCAGCGCGGGGTGTCTCTTCCCGTCGCCACTGACCTCGGACGTGGGGTAGCTCCTTGGCCACCTCCCCGGCCTCGGACGTGGGGTGGCTCCTCCCAGCCGCCGCTCCTGACCTCGGACACGGGTTGCCTCCTCCCAGCTGCCACTGACCTCAGACGCGGGGTAGCTCTTCCTGCCTGCCACCCCTGACCTTGGACTTGGGTAACTCCTCTCGGCCGTTCCTGCACCGTCACAGCCTGGCACTCTTGGCCACTGCCCCTGATTTCGGATGTGGGTTAACTCCTCTCGGCCGTGCTTAGTGTGCCGGGTCGCAGTCACCCCCATTGACCATATATGCATGGATTTATTTCTAGGCTCTCCACTCCTTTCCATTTATCTATGTGTCTGTTTATATGCCAGTACCATACTGCTTTGATTGCTAAAGCTCTGTAATAGAGCTGGAAACGTAGTTCACATGCTAGAAGTCCCCTCTTCAGTTGCTCAGTCGTGTCCGACTTTGTGACCCCATGAATCACGGCATGCCAGGCCACCCTATCACCATCTCCTGGAGTTTACCCAAATTCATGTCCGTCAAGTCAGTGATGCCATCCAGCCATCTCATCCTCTGTCGTCCCCTTCTCCTGCCCCCAATCCCTCCCAGCTTCAGGGTCTTTTCCAATGAGTCAACTCTTCGCATGAGGTGACCCAAGTATTGGAGTTTCAGCTTCAGCATCAGTCTTTCCAATGAACACCCGGGACTGATCTCCTTTAGGATGGACTGGTTGGATCTCCTTGCAGTCCAAGGGACTCTTAGAAGGGCATTAAGTTTTCAAGTCAGCATATTAGTTGAAATTTAAGTACAAACTACCCTTAAAAATTCCCACGGTATAGACAGTTGGAGGAGAGTTTCCCATGAAGTCCAACATGGCCAATTCTTTCTCCAGCCTTGGAAAGTCTGCTTCTTCACTGATCATGAGAGGAAGTCACTGGCCTGGAATTCAAGGTATAATGCCAATGAAAAGCTTTCCAGTTCCTGTGTTGAGATTTGCAGCCTTACAATGTAGGACTGATCACTTTATAAACACTGCACTCCATTTCCTGTTTTACTCTGTGTGCCACAGGTTCTGGAAATGGCTTTGCAGAAAGTGAATTTTGAAATCAAGT
Source organism: Madoqua kirkii (assembly GCA_006408675.1). Taxonomy (NCBI): domain Eukaryota; kingdom Metazoa; phylum Chordata; class Mammalia; order Artiodactyla; family Bovidae; genus Madoqua; species Madoqua kirkii. The sequence goes on from SJYC01134654.1 coordinate 3,285, forward strand.
GTCCAACTGTATCTTTTCATTGCAGCTCCAACAGAAAGTCCTCCACAAGTTCTATTAGGAGTCAAGTTTGGGTCCCTCTTGGCCCAACTTGAATGCATCACAAACAACTTTTTTTTAAATTTTTAATTGAAGGGTGATTGCTTTACAGTACTGTATTGGTTTTTACCAAAGATCAACATGAATCAGCCATAGGTTTACCCATGTCCCCTCCCACTTGATCATCCCGTACACCTCCCTCCCCATCCTACCCCTCTGCGTTGTTACCGAGCCCTGGTTTGAGTTCCCTCAGTCATACAGCAAATTCCCATTGGTAATCTATTTTACATATGGTAATGTATGTTTCCATGTTACCCTCTCCGTACATCCTACCCTCTCCTTCCTCCCCTGCCAGCCGTGTCCATACGTCTGTTCTCTGTCTCCATTGCTGCTCTTCAGATAGGTTCATCAGCACCCTCTCTCTAGATTCTGTATATATGCATTAGTATATGATATTGTTTTTCTGACTTACTTCACTCTCTATAATAGGATTTATGTTCATCCACCTCATTAGGACTGACTCAAATGTGTTCTTTTTATGGCCAAGTAATATCTCATTGTATATATGTGCTACATTTCTTATCCATTTATCTGTCGATGGACAGCTAAGGTGCTTCCATGTCCTAGTTGTAAATAGAGCTGCAGTGAACATTGGGGTACATGTGTCTTTTTCAGTTTTGGTTTCCTCAGCATATAAGCCTAGTAGTGGGATTGCTGGGTTCTATGATGGTTTTAATTCTAGTTCTTTAAGGCATCTCCACTGTTCTCCATAGTGGCTATACTAGTTTGCATTCTCACCAACAGTTTAAGAGGGTTGGTTTCCTTTTCTCCACACCTTCTTCAACATTTATTGCTTGTAGACTTTTGGATAGCAGCTATTCTGACCAGCGTGAGATGGTACCTCACTGTGGTTTTGATTTGCATTTCTCTGATAATGAGTGATGTTAAGCATCTTTTCATGTTTATTAGCCATCTGTATGTCTTCTTTGGAGAAATGTCTGTTTAGGTCTTTTGCCAACTTTTTGATTGGGTTGTTTTTCTGGCATTGAGTTGTATGAGCTGCTTGTATATTTTGGAAACTTTGTCAATTGTTCCATTTGCTATTATTTTTTCCCATTCTGAGGGTTGCTTTTCACCTTGTTTATAGTTTCCTTTGCTGCACAAAAGCTTTTAAGTTTAATTGGGTCCCACTTGTTTTTATTTCCATTACTCTAGGAGGTAGGTCATAGATCTTGCTGTGATTTATGTCATAGTGTTTCTGGCCTTACATTTAGATCTGTAATCTACTTTGAGTTTATCTTTGTGTATAGTGTTAGGCAATGTTCTAGTTTCTTTTATGCATAGCTGTCCAGTTTTCCCAGAAGCACTTACTGAAGAGACTGTCTTTGCCTCATTGTATGTTCTTGCCTCCTTTGTCAAAAATAAGATATCCATAGGTGCATGGGTTTGGGCTATCTTGTTTCATTGGTCTATTGGAACATATGAATTGTGTTTTGTTCTAGTTCTGTAAAAAACACCATTGGTAATTTGATAGGGATTGCATTTAATCTGTCAGAGAAGGCAATGGCACCCCGCTCCAGGTACTCTTGCCTGGAAAATCCCATGGACAGCAGAGCCTGGTGGGCTGCAGTCCATGGGATCGCTAAGAGTCAGACACGACTGAGCGGCTTCACTTTCACCTTTATGTCTTGGAGAAAGAGATGGCAGCCCACTCCAGTGTTCTTGCCTGGAGAATCCCAGGGACGGGGGAGCCTGGTGGGCTGCCGTCTGTGGGGTCGCACAGAACTGGACATGACCGAGGCAATTTAGCAGCAGCATTTAATCTGTAGATCACACTTGGTAGTATAGTCACTTTCACAGTATTGACTCTTCCAGCCCAGGAACATGGACTCTCTCTCCATCTGTTTATGTCATATTTGATTTCTTTCATCAGTGTCTTACAGTTTTGTCTCCTTAGGTTTATTCCTAGGTATTTTATTCTTTTTGTTGCATGGTAAAGGGGATTGATTCCTTAGTTTCTCTAATTTTTCATTGTTAGTATATAGGAATGCAAGTGACTTCTGTGTATTGATTTTGTATCACTGATTAGCTCTAGTAGTTTTCTGATGGTATCTTTAGAGTTTTCTATGTACACTGTCATGTCGTCTGCAAACAATGAGAGTTTTACTTCTTTTCCAATCTGGATTCCTTTTGTTTTTCTCTGATTGCCATAGCTAGGAACTTCCAAACTATGTTGAATAATTGTGGTGAGAGTAGACACCCTTGTCCCTGATCTTATAGGGAATGCTTTCAGTTTCTCACCATTGAGAATAATGTTTGCTGTGGATTTATCATATATGGTCTTTATTAAGTTGAGGTAGGTACTTTCTACGCCCATTTTTTGAAATTTTTTATCATAAACAGGTGTCTAATTTTGTCAAGTTTTTATGCATCTACTGAAATTATATGGTTTTTATCTTCCAGTGTTAATATATCACACTGACTTGTATATATTAAAGAATCCTTGCATCCCTGGGATTCACCTAACTTGATCATGGTTTTTGATCTTTTGAATGTGTTGAATTGTGTTTGCTAGAATTTTGTGGGGATTTTTGCATATGTTATCAGTGATAATGGCCTGTAATTTTCTTTGTGTTGTCTTTGTTTGGTTTTGGTATCCGGGTGATGGTGGCCCCATAGAATGAGTTTCCAAAAATTTGCACAGGAAGGAACAGTTTCAAGAGTTTTAGAGGATAGGCATTAGCTCTTGGCTTCATAGGTGAATTCTAGCAACTATTTAGACATCTGGCCCTGGGCTTTTGCTTTGGGGGAAATTTTTGATCACAGTTTCGATTTCAGTGCCACAAGCAGTGTCTTGCATTCAGTGGCAGCCAAACCACTCCTCCCTGCCACCCTCCCCCCACAGGCCCATACATGTTCACTCGGGGATAGGGTACCCGTCTGGTGACTCAGCTGGTAAAGAATCTGCCTGCAGTACAGGAGACCTGGGTTTGATCCCTGGGTTGGGAAGATCCCCTGGAGAAAGGACCAGCTACCCACTCCAGTATTCTGGCCTGGAGAATTCCATGGACTGTATAGTCCATGGGGTCACAAAGAGTCAGGCACAACTGAGCAACTTTCACTGTGAAGAGAATTAAGGGGTCTGGTTTTCCCTCGAGGCTTGGCAAGGATGAAGGAGTGAGTGAGCTGGGATTTTGGTCTGTAAGTAACACTGGTCTGTTACTAACATTGAAAAATAAAAACCATATGATAATCTCAATAAATGTAAGTAAGGCTGACAGGACAATGCAGTGCATTGTGAAGGAGGGTGCAGGAGCCTCCAAGGTTATTTTAAGAGGAAAGCAGGGGAAGATTTTCTGCTGTGGTTTGAGTGGTTCAGAATTAGGAGGCAAGGACAGTAAATTCTTTGAATTAGCTCTCCTTCTCAGCTATGTATTACTCACCCCCTTTTCAGGCAGCTCCGAAGTATGGATTTGTTCCTGTTGTGAATTAGGTGGGGGCTCCAAACTGCAGGGTCAGATAAGGAGTCATCTTGGTTCCCCAAGGCTTCTCCCCACAAGCCCTGACAGGGGTGAGGACCCAGAACCACTGTTGCAGGGGTTCTGAAGTTCTTCCTTCGGAACAGAAGGAAGCCTGGAGCCCGCCCCCTTGGGTGCCCTTTCCTGTTGCAGGGATCCTTTGCCTTTGGGCATGGCTTCTTCCTTCTCCGCTGCCTGGTTCCTTCCTCTTCCTCGGCCAAGCCTACTCCTGCCTCCTGGCAGTGGCCATGGCCACCTTTCCCCAACTTAGCCCAAGGTGCCCAGACGCTGAGTTTCCCACCAGTTCTCAGCATAGAAAACCTCACCCTCACTGGGGGCAGGATTTCCTAACGTGACCCAGGTGACCCTGCTATCTCTAGGAGGACGCTGTAGTATTTTAGTCATCGACTCACCAGCACTGCCCTCGTCTAACCCACTGCCTGCCCTTCCCCCATTACCCTGGCCTCTGTGCCCTCTCCGAGCCCAGAGGGTCCCAATGAGTATCATTGGCAGAGTGTGGGCAGGGTCTGGGGAGAAGCTGTCCCCCACCGGGCCTACTCCGGCAGGGAATGCAAAGACCCTGCTGGCCCAGGAGGAGCCTCTGAGCCCCTTGGGGAGAAGGACGCACAGTGGTGAGGACATGGCCTCCAGTTCCATTGACTCTGATGTGGGCCCAGCCTCTGAGAACCAGTGGTGCCCAACAGGCTTGGGTGGACTGTCTGGAGCCTGAGGGCCAGCCAGACTGACCCTGTGCTCAGCACCGCGCTGCCCCAGGCGGCCTCAAAGCAGCACCTCTAGACCCATCGGGTGTCCTGGTGATGGGCGGGGGAAGACGGTGTCTCTGGACTGGACTTCTACAGTGACCTTACCTATGTGGTGAGGACTTACATTTGAAAGGAAAGCACTGATGATGTACACAAACCACTGGTGTAAGGCTGGCGGTTTAACCCTGAAACAAAGCCTGAGCGTGCTGTTTGAAGTGCTAGCGGCTTTGCTGGCCCTCCTGCAACGTGGTGGTGTCTGATGGTAAAAAGGAGGTGGCAGTTGAAGCAGGGAGTAGAGTCGGGAGTGGGGGTGCAGCTAGAGTCACCCCAGCCCTCAGAACCAGTCCAGCCTCTGGGCCTGAGGAAATCGGGGCCCCTGGCTGGGTACCAGAAAACTAACACTGACTACTTTTGCCCATTTCTACCAAGTATAGAAGCTCTGGGAATGGTGTCACAGGGCTGGACGGGCACACGGAACTCTGCAGATCAGAGCCACAGCCCTCCCATTGAAGCATAAAGTGAAGAGAGAGTTAATACCTGTTCTCTTTGGGCTGTTGTCAGGAGAAGAATGGATAGAAAGAGCTTTAAAAATTAAAAGAACTATACAAGTGTAAATTGTTCATGGAATCAAAGGCCTTGTACCCCAGCACACAGAAAGTACTCGTGGAAATGTCTGTTGACTGACCATCGAATCTGAGGTGACCTAAGGAGGGCTTCTTAAATGTCTGCTTCAGGTCTGTCCTTCTACAAATTAGGAAACGAAGGCTCGGGGAGATGATGCTCAGTCAAGTCTCTGGCTGTTCTTTAGGGAAGACTTAGCAGTCCAGGCTGGGGTTGGCAAGTACGGTTCTGGAGGATCCTTTGAGTCCCGTCCTCTGTGGTCTTAGGACTGGTAAGACCACATGCTGTCCCCTCCCAGAGCCAGGGCAGAGGGCGCATCACTAGGGGGGCCTTCCGTCCCTCATCCCTTCAGAACTCCCAGTCTGCAGGTGACCTGGGAGGATGTGCAAGGGAACTGAAGCACTCGGCGAGGGCAAGCTCTGTTAAAAAGTACAATGCTGGGCTTGGGCTGGAATAGAAAAGGGGCCCCGGTTATGTACTGGTGGGTGAGATAAAGCCAGAAACCTGGAGGGAGAAGAGACACCCTTGGCTCTGGGACTAGAGCAGAAAAGTCAGCAGGGAGGTGGAGATCTCAGCGTCACGTCAGGTGGCCTTCTGGGTGCAAATGGGGATGGCACTGGAGTCTGTGCCCCTGGCGCTGACTGAATCCTGGTCCTCTCCCCTTCACCCTGGATGCCTGCCCTGCAGCCTGCGCACGTGTAGACCTGCCTTTACCTCCCGTGAGTTATGCAGGTTGGGCAGGTCTCGCCTCAGCTGACACAGTTGTGTCTGGCGTGTACACAGCTGACCTGCCCAGTAGGCCTTCCTACAGGAAGAGGAGGATCGCAGCTTCAGGAAGTAGAGGAGAGTCGACGTAAGCAGCTTTCCCACCTGCAGAGGTCAGAGGAAGTCTGGCTGAGCAGGGACAAGGGGTGGTAACTCCCCTCATCCGTGCCAGGCACTCCAGCTGGGGGCCCCTGGCCTCGGGAGTGAAATGGAGCTGTAAGGGGCACACTGGCCCCTAAAAGAAGACAGACTGCATCCCTTGGCAGGAAAGGACGCCTGCCCCAGGAGGTGTCCTCCTTGCCCATCACAGAGGCAGGCAGGCAGAGAACCACCCAGCCCCCAGGACACCTTCAAACGCTGAATGAGCAGACAGCTGAGCTAACGTACCTGAGTGAGTGTCAGCCACTCAGAGCCCGATGAGGACAGAATGGAGATATTGGCTCTCTGCTCCTTCCCTTACCTCCCTGCTTCTGTCACTCATACTCCCTCACTGTACTGGGCTGGAGGAGAAAGCAGGGCAGAGCTCAGTTTGTGAAAGGAGCTAGCAGAAGGCCTGGGAGGGGACCCGAGTACTGGGAGGCAGAGGACGACGCCAGGAAGGGGAGCATGACCTGCTGCCAGCTCCTGGCTCCACTTCCCCCTTCCCAGCTTCCCCGCTCTAAGATTTCCTCTACCCTCATCACTCTAAGTCCTCTTTCCTGTGTTTTAGACTCACAATTCCAGTGAAATTACACAACTAAGGGCACAACACTCAACTGTGTGCAAATCCAAGCTGACGTCTCCACTCTTTTCTTAAACCGCACTTCCGCTGAGGGGGCTGCGGGCCACGCCAGGCGGACACTTGTTTCTCTTTGGTGACCTCCTCTGTCTTACTTCTCACGTCCATCAGTTACAGGGTCCTCTCAGTGTGCCTCCTACACTAACTTTAAACCCTTCTCCACTGCCTTTATCATCTCTTAACATGCACTATGGCACAAAGCTCCCTGACTAGCTTTCTCTTCAATCCAACCCACTGTGGCACAGGAGCAATCTTATTAGAAAGTAAAGCCGATCAGACCACCTTATTACCCTGTGCTCCCAAGTTCACAACCCTTCAACGGCTCTCCGTGGCCTATAAGCTAAAGTCCACATGACTGGCTGACAAAGGCGTCACGCCAGCCTCAGCCTGCCTTCCATGCCTCTGCTCCACATGCCTCTCCAAGCAGCTTGCAGCTCCTGACCCCCACAAGCCCTCTGACCATCCATACCTGGACGTGTGCCCCTCCTGCCTTGTGTCTGATGAGTACTGTGGGGTCTGTGTGTGCCCAGAACCCTCCTCTGCCCTTTGAAGTCTTATCCCTGGGCCCCAGCTGCCCTGGAATCATACACATGGGCCTCTCCTTCCATACAGAAGTCAAGGGAAAGACCAACATCCTACCATCTTTGTGCACTCTGCATACAGTACAGTCTCAGTCAAAAGAGAGCAAGGCAGGGGAAATGGATGACCAAGCATGACAGTGCCTTTCTGTACAGAGTTGTGTTGTGACAAGGTTTCCTGGAGGACGGGAGGCCCAGGCCCCTCAACCTCCTTTATTCCAGTCACCAACTGCTCCAGTGGTCAGACTGTACATTTGGAAGCCACATATAAAAATAATGAAATCTAAGACATGAGACCGTTGAAACTCCTTGAAGAGAACACAAGCAAAACGTTTTCCAACATAAATTGTGGCAATATATTCTTGGATCAGTCTCCCAAAGCAAACGAAATAAAAGCAAAAATAAACAAATGAGACCTAATCAAAATTAAAAGCTTTTGCACAGCAAAGGAACCCATCAACAAAATGAAGAAACAACCTGCTACAGAAAAGAAGAAAATAATTTGTAAACAATGTAACAAGGAATTTCCAAAATATATAAACAGTTCATACAACTCAGTAACTGCCCCCTTCCCCCAAAATTGGCACGTGTGCATGCTCAGTTGTGTCCAACTCTTTGCAACCCCATGGACTGTAGCCCGCCAGGCTCCTCTGTCCATGGGATTTCCCAGGCAAGAATACTGGAGCGGGTTGCCAAGTCCTCTTCCAGGGGATCTTCTGGACCTACGGATCAAATCTGCATCTCCTGCATTCCAGGAGAGTTCTTTGTCACTGAGCCTCCTGGGAAGCTCCCCCCACCCCCGCCCAATGGGCAGAATACCTAAACTGACCTTCCTCCAAAGACAGACAGCCAACAAACAAACACATGAAAAGATGCTCAACATCACTAATTATTAGAGAAATGCAAACCAAAACCACAATGAGATATCACCTCATATTGGTCAGAATGGCTAGCATTAAAAAGTCTACAAATAACAAATGCAGGAGAGGGTATGGAAAAAACAAGCCTTCCTACACTGTTGGTAGGAATAAAGTGGTGCAGTCACTATGGAAAAATCTGGAGGTTCCTTATAAAATTAAAAATAGAGCTACCATCTGATCCAGCAATCCCACTCCTAGGCACATATCCAGAAAAGATTAAAATTGTAATTCAAAAAGATACATACACCCCAGTGCTCACAGCAGCAGTCTTTACAAAAGCCAAGATATGGAAACGACCCAAATGCCCATCAACAGATGATTGTTTTAAAAAGATGTGAGGAACACACACACACACAATGGCACATTACTCACCAGTAGTGAAGAAATATTGCCATTTGCTGGATGGACCTGGAGAAGATCCGCTCAGTGAAGTCAGTCAGAGAAAGACAAATATTAAATCACGTATATGTGGAATCTAAAACATTATTCTATATACAAAACAAACAGATCCATAGATGCAGAAAACAAAGATGTGGTTACCAAAGGGGAAAGCAGGAGGTAGGGACTAAATTAGGAGTATAGGATTTACAGATACACACTAGTATAAATAAAAGTTAAGCAACAAGGACTTAGTGTATAACACAAGGGTCAATAAAATGGACAATAATCTGAAAAATATATATATATAACTGAATTATTCAAAGTTATTCAAAGTTATTCAAAGTGATTAGATGAATCCTTAGTTTCACCTGAAACTAACCCAATATTATCAACTCCAATTTTTAAAACACTACCACCAACAGAATCTGTTAACAGGACTTGTCTCTTTCAGTAACCTTGGGGGCAATATCATCAACGAGGTGGTCCTGAACCTGCTTAAGGCTGGGCAGTCCCGGGAAGAAGTCAGGATGGAACACTTGGAGTCCCGCCTCCAAGCTGAGATTGTGTCATCCACAGGTAAGTGATTGCTAGCCTTGCAGAACACAAGCCTCTGGTGAGAGAGGAGGTAGAGAAAAATGTGTATGTGCTGGAAGCTGTGCTCATGAGACAAGACAGGGTACTCAGGACCACAGAGGAGGCACCATATACTATTCTTGTCAGCTTGATGTAGGCATGCGAAAAGTCCTTTTCTGAAAAGGGAATAGCTGGCCTTGGCCATACAGACCCTTGAGGAAGAAAGTCTCACTGTGAGTCTCAGTGGCTCAGCCTCCAGTTGTAGGCAGAGCCGCTGTACCTCTGCCATCAGATGAAACCACAGCCTGGCAGGCACACACACTCTCTCACACGTCTAGTTCCTCTCGGCCCTCCCTCCCTGCATGGTTCTGGACACAGACTGAAGACAGCCTTCCCGGAGTTGCCCTTAGGGTGGGGGACACCTCGCCTCCAGCTGGGCTCAGCCTGGGTCAGGCCTTCCTGGAGTTGCCTCAGGGTGGGGACACCTCGCCTCCAGCTGGGCTCAGCCCGGGTCAGACCTCATGTAGCCCTGCTCTTGGTTTCAGACAGTGGCTTTGGGCACAGCCGTCTCGTGAAGGAAAACCTGATTGACCTCTTCATCCCCTTCCTGCCACTGGAGTTCCGCCACGTGAGGCTGTGCGCACGCGACGCTTTCCTGAGCCAGGACCTCCTATATACAGAAGAGGCCCTCGATGAAATTGCTAGGATGATGGTGTACGTCCCCAAGGAGGAGCAGCTCTTCTCATCTCAGGGATGCAAATCTATTTCCCAGAGAATTAGCTATGTCCTGCCTGAGGGCTAGATGAAAACTTCCCGAAGCTGCCTTCCTTCCACTAATGGACACTGGGCTGTCGTGGCAGCACAATGTCCAGGACATAAGGGGTTGGAAGGGCAGGCTAGCAACCAGGAGTCACGAGCACACAAGCAGTGTGTAGAGGGGAGGCCTTAGATCAGAGATAGAGCCAACGCTTAAAATCACTGGTGCCTTAAAGGGCCACATTCCGAAATGTGAGCCAGCTGGTTGGGGGAGGTCATGCGGGAGAGACATCCCAAGGATCATTACCATCTGCCCGCAGATGCCTGGTCTTGGTACTGGGCCTGAGGCTGCAGTATGCTCGCTGACAGAGAAGGGAAAGACTAACTTTTGCTTACCAGTGGCAGGGGCTAACCTCACGTTTGCAGGCTGGGTGGGTGAGCTTTCAAGCTGTTATTCCCAGAGGGAGGCTGAGCGCTTCTATCTGTGAGCTCAGGCCAGAGCTTCAGGCTAAAGGACACAAGGGAAGTGTTTTTTTTTTAATCAGTATAGGTGAAGATTTCTTCTGCTCTGCAGATTTTTAAGACTTAAATTAGTGACCTTAACATATGTAAAGATTAAAATTGTGTATTTTTTTCTAATATCCTCGGCTTACTTACCTTACCGAGCCCTTGTAATCATGCTCCCGTGGCAAAATTCCATGCGCCAGGTGGTACGGATGGGGACTGGTGTAGACGTGTGCTGACCTCTTACTCAAGAGGCCTCCACAGCATCTTGCCCTTATATATGAAAACAGCACTCCTGTGCTCCCAGCTTTAAAGTCGTCCTTGAGGACCGAATGGCCACGTGTAGATGTGGGCATTGTGCCTCTAGATACACAGGAGGTGCTCCCCGTTTTGCCCCTTCCCTTGGTTCTCCCCTTCTACCACGCTTCTGGAATCACACACGCTCTGCTTTCGTGTCATCACCTCAGGTGGCCCTTTTATCAACAGTCCTCCCCACCCGCTCAACAGCAGCGTGAGTAAAAGGAAAACGCTTCTGGTTCTCTCCCATTTAACAATTACATTCATTTACTCCAATAGCTGCCCCAAGGTTAGTAGCACCTAGCCTGAGCCACGTTAGATACCCAATCAACACACAAACGAATGAATGAAAGGAACTTGGTTTCGCACCATCCATGGGACAGAAGTAAACTTGGCCTAACTGCACAATGAAATGGGAGGTCAGTCTTAAGCGCCTATCTCAGTCTCGAGCCTCTCGGAAACAGTCTGCAGCCCCAAGCCTATAACATACCTGGATCTAAACTCTGTAGACACACACTTTAAAAGGCACGTTGTACAGCTTTAGGTCTCAAAGCCACAGAACAGCTGACCCTTTCAGCACAGGTCAGCCATATCTGATGTCATAAATACTGGGTCTGAACCTCATACCTCGGGACCAGAACGAGCAGCAAGCTGCAGTAATTCCACACACTCCCCTGGAGCCAGAAACTGCTCAGCGGCTCAGCCACTTACCTCCCGCTGGTGAGACCACAGGAAGCTGTTGCTAACTTCAGTTTAACCTTGGTAATGAATGTGCTTACCTCACAGGGCTGTGAGAATTGAATTTGTATTTATCAAGTACTCAGGACACACAACTTTGACACCATACTCAAAGCCCAGGAAGGGCGTTTCCTGCCATTCTCTCAGACTCCTGGTTTCAGATAATTTGATGTTTGCAAACATGTCATGTGCCACATGTGATGCCTAACCTCATGTAATTCTTAACACTGAGGATTAAACTACCTCATGTAATCCTTAACATTATGATTTAGGGATCAATGTAATCACCATTTAATGACTGAGAAAATTGGGGCTCTAAGAGGTTTAATTTATCTTTACAGAGCTCGTCAGTGGGAGAAATGGGATTCAACTCAGGGAGTCCAACTCCAACGCTTTACTGACTTGTTTCTAAATTTTTTTTTTTTTTTTAGCGAATGCCATAGCCTGGGGTTTGGAAAGTATTGCAAGCAATACAAAGAGGGAAAAGATAACAATGGGAGGTTCTCCTCAAGAAAAATCTGAAACAAGAATTTCTAAACTAAAAATGTGTGGGAGAAAAGGATTGACAGTGGAGGGTACAGAGGTGTATAAACTGATGCTTAACAGAGTCGAGGAGGAAAATGTTTCCTCTTTCCCTCTCTAGAGTCTTTGGCTGGCCTAGTGATTAAGTTGACATAGATTAAGAGGAGAAAAATAAAAGTTTAATAAAATGTATACATGGGAGAGACACAGGAAAACTAACTTCAAAATGGCAGAAATTATCACCTTAAATACTATTTTCAGCTAAAGACAAAAGCAGATATTGGGCCCAGCGGGGCGGGAGGTGTGGGCTGGTGGTCAGTTACAGACGGTCACCAGAAAGAGCACAGTGCACCAGTGTGAGGTGGTGAGTCACCGCCTTCTCTGTTGTTAAGTTTCTAGAGATTCGATCTTCCTCTTCCAGGAATAGCAAGGGAGATACCCTAACAAGTGGAGAGCTCCCTCACAAATGTAAATCTCTTACAAAAGGACAACTTTTACTCAGTTTTCAGAGCTTCACCTGTGTCTGCAATTTCTTCTAGATAACCAACTTAAAATAATCTTTATGCTCAAGAAGCACATTTTGGGGTGGCAAATTCTGCTTCCCTACAACTGCCATTCTAGTTGAACCTTATACTTGAGTATATGCTACTCATCCTGCAGCAAAATGTCACTTCTATTAGAAATGAGCATTCTATTCATCTTAAGTCAAATAGTGGAATCAAAATGTCATAAATTTCTTAGCTAGGCAGAAATTTGTAAGTTTTCTAAAATATACATACTATTTATATGTACAAAAATTTTTCTACTATACTTTATAAAGGCTTGAGAAAGAATATCAAAAAGAAAAGGAGAAATTGAAAAACAAATGAAATGGGAACACTGAATATGAAACAGAAAAAGTGAAGCAAACTAGATACAAGTACTAGATTTCTAATTTAAAATGACAGATATGCCACAAGCAACAAACGTTTACTGCACAGCACAGGAAACTATCGTTAATATCTTGTAATAACCCATAACGGAAAATAATCAAACTGTGTGTGTATATGTCTAACTGAATCTATATATACACATCTATTGAATCGGGGCTTCCCCAGGGGATCAGAGGTAAAGACTGTTCGCAGTGCAGGAGCCACAGGAGATGCGGGTTTGATCCCTGGATCAGGAGGATCCCGTGGAGGAGGGCATGGCGACTCACTCCAGTATGCTTGCCTAGAGTCCCATGATGAGAGGAACATGGTGGGCTACAGTCCAGGGGGTGCCAAAAAGTGGGACGTGACTGAGCACGCACATACACCCAACTGAACCACCTTGCTCTGCACCTGAAACGCTATAAGTCAACTATACTTCAAAAAATATATATATTTAAAACTCAAAGCCAGAGGGATGGGATGGGGAGGGGTGTGCGGGCTGGGGGACACATATACACCCATGGCTGATTCATATCAATGTATGGCGAAAACCACCACAATACTGTAAAGTAATTAGCCTCCAATTAAATTAATAAAATTCAAATGTTACTTCTAAAAGCAATGAAATCACTCATTTCTTAAAAATTGAAGACCAAGTCAAAGAAGACTAGAATGTTCCCTGTGAGGTTCTATACTTACTCCATTAATGCTGCTTTGGCTCCAGACATTTTTAGAACTTCATTTGGAGCTGTCCTCAGAATGAACTTTGAGAGCATGAAGTTTCATTTTACAGCCAGCTCATGTTGGATGGATGGATGGATGGATAGATGGACGGACGGACGGACAGACTCACACACATCACTCACTTTATGTATCAGCTGGGCTCCAGATGATTCTCTGGCCATTTCCAAAACTAACCCATCAGAGGATGAGTAGCCACACTCATAAAGGACCACTTGAAAGAATGTTCAGGGGATGCTTGCTAAAATCAGCTTCTTTATCTTACAGATACCATTATATATATATATATATATATATATACACACACACAGAGAAATTATGCTTAAATTACCTATCAATTAAAATTATGGGAGAAACACTCCAATCGCAAGCCTATATTGACAATAAAATATTGCAACCTTTATTTAAAATAAAACACAAGTTGGCAAGCCTTGTGAGACAACAGGCAGACAGCATTCCCCTTTCAAGGGTCTCATTATTTACATCAAGTTTAACACTGTTAGCAGTTCACAGTCAGACAACAGGGTGAAAGTATTAAATTAGAAAAACGAAACACCTGAAAATATATTACAACAACAATTAAGAACAAATACCTGACAACACTGGTAGTGTGACCCATGACGGATGTGTTTTCGGTTAAATCCCGTACTGTCTCACCGTGTCCCCTTAGCAACGCACCCAGGGGTAGGCCCTCCCGATGTGCTCCTCTGCACCCCTCACACATACACCTGCAGAGCGTGACCTTTGGTATAAACATTAAACAAGTTTTAAAGAATCTGAATCATATGGTTAAAGACAAAGTTCTATCAACCACCATGAAATGTTCAAACTTATTTTTGCCAAGCGAGCACAACACTGGAGTTTCTCCACTGATAGTCACTACAGAATTAAGATTGCAAAGGAAGAAAAGTGTGGGGTCTACCCAGGGGACAAGGCTCTGAGCACGCAGAGAGCTCAGTCAGCCTGTTCACAGCACACACACTAACCAGGGCACAGCTTCCAGTCACCACAGGGAAATCTGAGTAGCTCCTCCCACTCCCCTCCTCCTCAGCACAACAGTGTATGTACATACTGTGGAATCACATGTACCCTCGGCGCAGATCTGAAATATGGTGGTGTCCAAACGTACACCCTAAAGAACAATGAGTACCTCATGGGTCCTTCCAGCTGCTGAATACTAATTTCTCTGAAGGACAGTCTAATCAAGGTGACTTCTCTAAGTCTCAGCAAATGCCCTTCATGATGGGGTTCCAAGAGTGGTCACAGTGAACACCGGCTTGTCTAAACAGAGGAAAGCTGACTGTCTGGCCCTCATCTATTGGAAACATCTGTCTCGTGGCATTCCTGCCACTCATAACACATGGTGCGCTACTTCTGAATTGTACAGAACAGTATTCGGATTCTCCACCAATAACTTCTGAATCGAGAATAAATTTGTTTGGCCTACCTATATTATTATTGTGTTAGAAATGCTGAAAATTATCTTTTGATATGAAGACTTTACTAGCCAGAAGTCCCATTCTCCAATTAAGAGTTTATACTGCTTAATTACATGATTCAAAATGCCTATCCTGAGGCTTAGAGGCAAATCTAAGCAAGCTCAAACCAGATAAACTATGCATTTCCTTTCGAAAAGCCTGCTGGCATTTCACAGTCTACCTCCCCCATGTCCTGAAGAGTTAGCGAGAATTCGCTGAGACCTCAAGCCCTGTGTGTACAATAGCTCAGCAGCTTGAATGACAGGAAGAATCTGGAAACTTGCTGCTTTGAGTACAATGATGAACAGAGAATCTCACAGAACAGACACAGACAGTGTGTGTTGGGAGGGATGGGTGAGGGGCGAGGGGCACACCACAGCCCTTCAACTTAAAAGGAGACATCCTTTCCCACAGATGGGCTGCAGGTTTGAAGATGTGCGCACACGTCACCTGTGACGGCGGGCTGAGGTCACAGGCCCTGCTGCTGTGTTCAGGTCACAGAGCAATGGGGAAGGGAAAGGATGTAAATTTTCTAGGAGAGGTCAACTGTTTCAAATTTGTAATAGTGCACTTGGAGGGTGGAAAGGGCCCAGTTGAGAGCGTCTCCCTGCCAACTCACCAAGCAGGTGGAGAAACATGCAGCGTCTACCTAGCCAGCAGCCCATGTGGAGAGAACAGCCCACTGACTGTGGCTCCAAGCCACCACCACCAGAAAGTTCGTTTCCCCCAGTTTTAGTTCGATAACCATGCAACATCAACCTAGCTGACAAATCCTTTCCTCTGCAAAACAAACGAAGCCCATCTCCAAAGGCACCGTTCTCTAGGAATGATCTCTGCCACTCCGAGTGAGCCTGGAATCAAGATGCCCCACCCTGGCCTCCTCACCTGGAGAAAAACACTGATGACCACTTGGGTGATCACAGGGTGGAGTCTTCCCTAACTGCTGAGGGAGATGTGGGTCTAGGATGTGGAGTCAGAAGTGAAGGAAATCTCTTGCACTCTTGTTATCTCAAGACAGAACACACACAGCTCAGGCGGGTGGTGTGAAAAGCAGCAGCCCCAGGGCAGAGACTGTCTTCTGGGACTCTGCAGTAAACGTCACAGAAGACAGGCTGGGACCACTGGGGCTCAGATGCTCAGAAGCAGGGCGCCGCCCATTCAACAGCCCTGAGATCCTCCCTCCCCCCTCCCCCAAGTCACACGGGAGGGCAGAGGATGGCAGTGAACTTCTGGATGTCACGGAGCTGCAACAAAGCAGGTAACGGTAATTGTCACTCCAGGCAACAATGCTGGCTTCCAAAGAAAAGCCAGCCTTTACTTTTGAAAGTTTGGTAGCTGGAAAAACTGGAACTCCCTCCAAAGAATATAAATTCCCCACTGTTAAAGAGTGGGACAAGTTTCCGAACCAGCCCAAGGCCTCTCCTCTGACTGGTTGGCTCTGGCTGGTCGAGATGTCCCTGGGCGGTCACATGGAAGGTATGGGCAACCCCAGGGCTGCCTTTCCCTATTTCTCACCTGTTCCCACACATCCCCAACTGAAGCAGGAGGCTACCAAAGAACTGAGCTACTGGCTTGACAGAAGCTGACACAGAGATACAGACAGCTGAAGTCTATTAATACATAAGAAGAAATCTACGTCCAGAGACACTTACCTAAAGATGACTTGTGGTAACATATGCTTGGGACACAGAGATGGCCCCCAAATCCAGGTAGAATGAGTTAATGCAAGCAAGATGATGAAATCCCCAAATCATCAAGAATAAAAACGTAGACAACCCTGTCAGCTCAAAGTGAATGCCTTGGGGCTTGGGGGGTTGAATGCAGAGCCTGATGGTAACAGTGACATCAGCAGCAAAAATGGAAGGAAGCAGGAGAGGCCCGAAAGCAGTGAGCTACAACTCAGAAGTGGCCACCAACACAGCTTCCTCTTGAGCATCTTTATAATAAAGAGGCGAGTTACTTCCGCTACTCCTCTTAGGAGGCAAAAAAAAAAAAAAAAAAAAAGGATGGTAAATGTCAAGCTCATCTACAATTGGTAGGAAATCCTAGAATAGTAATTCCCAAAGTGCACTGGTTCTACAGCCAACCCCCCGCCCCCTCCCCCAAAAAAACAACAAAACTATACAGGACGTAGGTTAAAAAAGACACTGTCAACGTGAACAGGTAACAAGTCTGCTCCCACCATCTATATTTAGGACACGAAATGGCTGAGCACGTGGTGGACAAATGTTCAGGGGTGAGCACGCCTCACTCTTGAGTCAAGGTCCCTGGAAGAGTTTCTTTGTTCTGGAGTGAGTACATGTTACTGAAGTTTTATGTTAAGCCAGAAAGTTGGTCCCTAGTTTTGGGAAGTTATTCGGCACTGAGTTACCATTTTAGCAAAACAGTTGCTACACCTGCACATACTCATTTAGCAGTTTCATACTTAAAAATGTGATAAATCACAGAGCTGACTATTTATATCTCTCTATTTTCGGGTCCCCTGCACACAAAACTTGTAAGTCAATCATCACCTAAACAGACACTTAGATGTCTAAATTATAGATATCTATATAGACATCTATATAGACATAGACATCTATAATGTCTACATAGATGTCTATGTCTATATAGACATTAACACAACTTTATAGTTATATTACTTTTTCTCAAAGTGCTTTCATACATTGTCAATTATTAAAATGATATGAAACAAAGTTTTTTGTTTCTCTTTAAGAAAAAGGAATGTAGGACTAGGTTTTTCTTTAAGTTGCTACTTCATCACAAAGTGCAGATTGCTGTGTCGCTAAGGTCTGTCCAAAAGAATGACCCCATATAATTTTTTAAATTACTGAGTTCTACTGAATGCCTGCCTTGCTGGTGTAGCCATTACTTAACATTCAAGGCCCCTAAGGTCAGAGTGCGCCAAGAACGTGTGCTTTAGACAGTGTGCAGCACCCGTGCAGACGGATTGTCTGACTCACTTTTTTTGCAGTGTCTACAGGGCAACAGGAGCGGCGGCAAGACAACACAATGAGAAACTGAATTAAGAACCACACTCTAGCCTTGGCTCTGCCACTAAGTAACTGCTCTGAGCTCATGGGCAAGTAACTTCAACATCCTCTCTTCCCATTTCTTAAGCTATGAAGAAAAAAGCTGGAGTGTTGCTACTGCTCACAGTGCTGGAGAAATTCTTGGAAAACACACTGGTTGAGACCCAGCCCCACAGGGAATTCCACAGGGTGAGGCCAACGAATCAGGATTTTTGTTGTTTTTTTTTTTTTTTTAAACTCCAGGAAATTTTGTTGCACATCCTTGGCAAAAACTCACTGGATAAGTGTTAATAACAGTAGTAGTTAACATTTGTGGAGTACTCATTACATGCCAGACACCCAAGCTAAGTATCTTACACAAATTATCTCATTTAATCCTTACAACAACCCTGAGGTAGTTACTATTATTATCCCTGTTTTCCAATGAAGAAACTAAGGCCGAGGAAGGTTAACTGTGACTTGCCTTCTAGACTCGCTTTAGAGTCTGAACTCTTAATCACTTATCTAAACTGTATCCTTAAAGCCCAAAAGCCTTAAAGCATGACTTTGTTAAATAAATATGGGTGGTACCTTAGCAAAGTCAGCATTTTATTAACTGGGCACTATTTTACCAGTCAACTTTCTGCTAAGTGTACAAAAATTCTAATTTAAACCCCATAATTTAGCTAAAAAAGGGTCTGCTGCTGCTGCTAAGTCACTTCAGTCGTGTCCGACTCTGTGTGACCCCAGAGATGGCAGCCCACCAGGCTCCCCCATCCCTGGGATTCTCCAGGCAAGAACACTGGAGTGGGATGCCATTTCCTTCTCCAATGCATGAAAGTGAAAAGGGAAAGTAAAGTCGCTTAGTCGTGTCCAACTCTTGGCAACCCCATGGACTGCAGCCTACCAGGCTTCTCCATCCATGGGGTTTTCCAGGCAAGAGGACTGGAGTGGGGTGCCATTGGTCTAGTGGAGACCTAATAACCTCAATGTATAGAGGTCACCTGGAAAAACACTGAATAAATTTCTCAGGACCAATTTTTTTTTAAGGCTATATCTCTGAAAGTCACAATGGAGATCTGTAGGAAAATATACACATTTTAACTGTACACAAAGACTTAAGAAAATACTTCATGTAAAGCACAAACAAGATGCATTTTACACGACACTGCATTGTATGGTAGTGAATCTAAACTGAAATCGTATGATCTGTACATGGGAAGACTCAGTCTGTGGCGACCCCAAAGGGGTGCACACGTGTAGCCACTTTAGAAAGTTTTCAGCACCTTGTAGAGGGCTTTTGCTCCTGCTGTCTGCTTTGTTTTTAAACTAAACAGAATTAAACTACATTTTTCGTTTCTAAAAGTAATTTTCTCTGCTTTGAATTCAAATGTTTAAATTTATATATGGTTAGTTTTTTAAAAAATCTGGTCCCTTTCAAGTAGAAAAAGGAAAAAAACCGGTTACATTTTCATAGTAAGTTGACAGTGTCTCTTTAACCCGAACCCTGAGCCCTCAACTCCTGAAGCTGCAGTTAAAGCATCACGTGGGTGGAGTGTGCTGCGACAGCCAATGCTACTCTTGACAGTGTTGAGGGAAAAAAAACAGAAAATCCACTCGTGGACATACTGAGCACCTACTATGAATGAGACAGAGCCAGGTGCTACCCCTGAGTAAGACCCAGCCCTCACCCTCAAAGACTGCTCTTCGGTGAGAAAACTAGGGAGCTTAAATACACTCAGTAGTGTTCCTCCAAGGCTTATTTTCAGAGCTCTCAAGAAAAGACCCCTTGCTTAAAAAAACAAAAACAAAACAAAACAAAAAAAAAAACGAAAGAAAGAAAATACCCTGAAAAAACGATTCTAATCCCTCAACTTGCATCCACAATGACAGGGATAAACTTAAAAAGCAGCATAATAATATTCTAAAGTTTTAGCTTTCCCTGCCCCACCCTTAAAAGGCTAACTGCTAAAACAATTTCAAGTTTATGGAAGTATATGATGAAGGAGAGTGGCAAAGAAGAAGGTGGCCGGAGAACTGTTGGTTTTCAAATCCAAGTTAAAGGGAACTCTTCTAAACATTACAAAGAGGTTAGCCAGATCTCTGGTTGCCTGTGTTCCACCAACAACTATCAGTCAGAGGGATCACCCAGCCCCTGAAAGGAATGCCCAATACGGTCTCCTCCCTCCTTTTTCTTCTTTTTGCCTGGGACTCCTCTGGAACACCCATAGTAATGAAAACTAAAATTTCTTCTTGGTCAAAGATGCCAAACTCTGTCCAAACCATTTTTCCCCTTAGCCCGAATAGTATAATCTTGGCAGTTTTAAATTTCATCTGCTACCAAGCAAAGATGATGAAAAAGGAGAATGAAGAAAACTCCTGTCCACCAGTGTTAAATCTTCCTAAGTTAATATTCCTTTGGGAGAAAAAAATAATGAGTTTTTTTTAAAAATATTGCGTTCTCTTTGGAGGCAGGAATGGAGAGGGCATAAAGTTTTAAAAAGAGAATGAAGCGGTCACTGGACTTAGACCTGGTATCGAGAGTATTAATAACATCTAAGCAATTAGATTTGGTTCTAAATTCAGAAGTGATCCTAATTAACTTCTGTAACAAAAACTGAATAGGGAAGGAAAAGGAACCATTAGGTTTCCAGCATCTAATTGGCGTCCCCTGAAAATGACCTGCTCCTTCAATTATGCATTTTTAAATAGAAGTGAAATGAAAAAATAAATATCAAAGAGTATTTCCAATATGATCATTACAAACAAGCACAACAATTGGCAGGGGGAGCCAGTGAAAGAAGAAAAGCATGTGACAACAACTTGGGGTGATTCATTTGAAATCCACACAGAGTGAGAGAATGCTTCTCCCCACTCTCTACCTGGATTGGGTCTAAGGTGATAAGGGAGAGGAAAGGTACAGAGAAAGAGTCATTAGGACCAAACCAGCTTTTCCCCTCAGTCACAGGCTCCTCGGCTGAAGGCTGGGTCTCAAGAAGACACCCTTTCCCTGGCACTTGAGTTGATAAAGAAACATACATAGCTGCTCAAGTCCTTGGCCAGTATGTCAGTATGCAGGGACTCTCCTGAGGCCCTGTCCAGGACTGTTATTTTCAATAGTGTACAATGCTGGTTAATGCCCTGAATGCTGCCAGGACAGAGGAAGACAGCCTGCCCAGCAAGAGGCAGAGAAAACCCACCAGAGACCCCCTGTGCCTATGGATCACAGATAGGCACCAATGAGCACAAAGCCCATCCTCATCCATTGCGAAATCACACACTAGCCTGGGAGAAGTGGCTTCTGCTAGGCAGTATACAATGTAGGAGGAGGTTTCAATCTCCCCGAACACACATCCTAGCGTTCTTTACCTCTGGCACCAACTAACATACCAACAGACAAAGGGACAGGCGTGTACAGACAGGGCCACGTTTCCCAGTTTTGCATCTAGCCATCTGATCTGCAGCTCTTACTGCAGCCGTGACCTTGTGGGAGCCAGGCTAACAGCAGCTTCCAACAGCCTTGAACAAAACCTCTTGGCATGTCCCCACCCACTCACTGAGATCAGTACCACTAGTACCTACTGGAGCCCTTAGTCAATTCCCTTCCATGTGGTGCAAAGTGAAAGCCACAGCCACCCCGATGTCTGGGCAGAGACCCAGTGGCCTCGCTGGACAGCCCTGTTTGGCCAGCTCACATCACTCCAGGTAAGGACGGGCTGGACTCGGCCCTTCACAGCTCAACAGGCACATGTCCCTGATGCTTCAGTGCAGCTTCTGATTTGGCCCACGACTGCCCTGCTCCCATTTTCCCTCTCTTATGGATTTTGCTTTTTGTTATTTTTGAGATGAACCTGTAAACGTGAGAACTCAGAGATCTGAGGTACTTCACAGAAACACTCAAGTATCAGTCTTCCATTTTCTGAAACGAGAACACAAGTAAAACAAGTCCCTTTCCCTCTCCCCTCAGAAATGTGTGCCTCTTCCCACTTGGCTACCAGTGGCTACCTCTGCACCACGTCACTGATTTCCTGTACACACGACAGTAAGTTATTAAGGACAGGGTTTGCCCCGGGCACGCCAGCGGCTGCGGAAGACACCTGCAGCTCCTGCAGGTGAGTTCCAGTTTGCTCACAGCCTCTCGGAAGGCAAATTTGTTGCGCGTCTGGGGGATGCAGTCCACATAGCCTGAGCAGTAGTCGAGCAGCTGGTGGCCGGTGTCCACCAGCTGGCTGTTGGGCACAGGTTCCGTGATTGCACTCGACAGTAGGTCAGCACATTCCAGCAGGGCCTCCTTGCTGATTTTGTCGGCTGAGATTTTCTCGGCCGCCTGTTTGGTTTTTCTCAGGGCCACTTTAGTACCTGCTGTGCCATTGGCCATTTTGGCTGGTGAGATGGAAGATGTGGGCAGAGGCACTTGAGGTGGAGGCATCGCAGGCCTCCCCGCTTTCCCACTGATGGGCACCGCCCCTGGAGCCGCCTTTTTCCCTCCCTCCTGTGTTTCTGACTTGGGCTGGACTGCAGTCGGGGCAACTGGCTCTTCCGTGGAGTCTGAGCACACGGACGGATGCTGCAGTAGTCTCATCACTGGTGGTGGGGGTGGGGCACACTTTGGTTTTACCCGGCGGGGTCGGTCCTTGTCTCCAGAGGAAGTGACCTGATGCTCTGATAAGAGCTTGAATTTATTCCCCTGAGAGTCTGTGCCAATGAGCTGCACGTCAGCTGGAGTGTGCTTCAGAGTGGGTGAGATGAGGACGGGCACTTTGTGGTTATGAGTGGTTGGGAGGACCGCAGCAGTCTTGGCTGGAGAAGCCCAGCCGGTCTGCTCGCCATCCTCTGGGACTCCAGCCATGCCAAGTCGTGCCCCACCATTCCTCTCCTTGCTCTTGGGGGCAGCTGCCACTCCAGCCACTCCCAACCCTGGAGAATCCTTCTCTGTAGTGGCTGGATCCCCAGAGGGGGTTCTGAGAGGAAGAGCAGTGCCTCCTCTGGGCAAAAGTTTGGCTTTTGGTCTCTCCCTGGTCGGAGCGGCACCTTCCTCTGATTTTTTTGGAAGCGTGTCATTGGCCCTGTCCACATTCTCTTCTGGCTGAGAAGAGGTGGACACTGTCCTTTCCAGCTGGAGTTTGGACCTCTGGCAGTTCCTGGGAAGGGTCATTGCCATCCTATCCTGCTCTGGAAGCCCTGAGGACACGGAAGATGTAGAGTTTGACCTTGGAAAAGGCTTGGACGTGTCATCACTGGCTGTGGGTTTACCTGCTCGTAAGCCCAGTGTCTTTTTGATTAAGCGTGGTGTAAAGAAGCCTGTGATGCCAGACCACCCGCCCCCAGCAGCGCCACTGCCCCCACCCCCACCACCGTCGTCATTACAGAGGTTCCTCTGTGCAAAGCTACCCCCATAGCACTTGGGTGGCACCAGACTTGCTTCTTGCTGGGCAGGAGTGAGAGGGAACCCTTCCGCATGCTGCAGAGAAGCAACAGCTGAGAAGTTACCCGTCAGCTCGTATTTCTTGTGGGGCTGGTTCTCCATTTCTCGGAAGGAGCTGCTGCGTTTGGGGGGTGTGGGAGCGCTTCTCTTTTTCATAAAGGAGCTGAAGAAGCCGCCCTTCCTATCTCTGGTGAAGCATGTCTCTTTGGCATCTTCCAAGAGGCTGCTGGGTGACTTGTCTCTCTGCTTTCGAGGCAGTGCTGGGGACCCACTGGGGGCCTGTGCACTCCTAATGAACCCTGATTTTTTAAAAAAAGAACAGCCAATCAGTACTGTGAAAAGTAAGTGACTCGCCTGAGTTACTAAGGCTGGACTGTGAAGAGTGATGTTGGCATCTATTAAAAGGCAAGTGTTAGCAGGACTCGGAGGAAGCTAATACATGATCACGTCACACTGCTGTTCCAAATGTAATGTGAGATATAAATGGAAAGAAATAAACTTGTTGGTTTTTACCTCCATATCCATCTTTTCTCTAGCAACTACAGCACAACCTGGCTTCACCTATCAGACTCAGTGAAGAAATTTTTGCCAGAACCATAAGGACTGCAACTATTTGAGAATCAGGAGCTTAGGAAACGGAGTGGGAGGCAGAGTTGTGTGCTGAATGGACAGGTCACGACTACTAACCCTGGCAATGCAGAGCCGTGGACCAGAGTGGCAAATGAAACAGATGCCCGCCACACTTTTCCTTGAGGAAGATGGGCAGGAAAGTGGAAATATGGCTCTTTAAACAAGGTAGTTTGCCTCTGCCTCCCCAGGGACTCGTACCTGGTGCTGAACTGGAAGCAGAGTTTTCTGTGGCATCTTGTGCCCCCTCGATATTCTCCTTGTTCTCCCCCTGTTTCTTCAGTGTCCGGGTCTTAGAAGGGAGCAGAGGCAGTCGGGGCAGATACGGAACCACAGACGAGGCGGCAGCGGCCCTCCCAAGCTCCTCAGCAACCTCTGTGTGGAGGACAGGGCAATGAGAAAAAGAATAATTCCATGACAAAAGAGAAAAAATGGAGTTTTCTCTTTTCAGAACAGGCAGAAAACTGAGAGGACCTGAAGACGGAGTAGTGAAACATGTGTAAGTGGAGTCACAAAGTATGCCCCCTTTGAGTCTGGGCTTTTTCCTCAGCTGAGCACCTTTTGCTCAGCATTCTAGCTATAGATTCATCCATGTTACTGAATGTGGCAGGGGGTTTTCTTGTTGCTGTGTATTGTTCAAATATGTGAATACACCAAAACTCATCCATTCTCCTCTTAATGAATATTTGTTGTTTCCAGTTTGGGGTTATTAACACTGCTAGAAACATCCTACTATGTGTCTTTGACTGCAACAATGGTATGCACGTCTGCTAGATACAGGAGCAGGTCACAGGGCCAAACTGGCTGTCCCAGTCTCCATCCCCACTAACTTACAGGAAAGTTCTGGTTACTACGCATGCCTGCCAAAGTTTGATGTTTGTCCGTCTGATTTTAATTTTAGCATTTCGGAGGTAGGTGTGTAGTGGCCATTGATTGTTTTTATTTTGTACTTCTCTGATGATGGGTGATTTCATATGTTCACTGGTCAACTGGATATGCTTATTTACTAACTTATTCAGAGGTTGAACAAAGCAAACAGCTATTTGCAGATATTTTTATTTTCAGGTTGTGCCTTGCAAAAAAAAAGGAGGCTAGATACATTTCATGCCTATGAAGCAAATGAGGCTCCTGAAAATGTATTCACCCTATTAGTAAGCCTCAGCTAATTAAAAGTGGCCATCGGATTTGTGGCTTTTAATAATAAGGTAAAGACTCACTTTGCTATTCATTCCTGAAAAAAAATGAAGTATGGATCAGTCAAACTTTGGAATTTCATAATTTACAACATTTTTGGTAATTATTTTTCAAAACTGATCCCCCACAAGTGTGGGTACATAGCACACAATTCAAGCCATTCCAATGAGATTCCAGTGATATTCAGGATTTGGCTCCACATGAACTAAAGGGTACAGAGAAAAGTGCTCTGATAGGGAGCTGCTTTAATGTGGCCCAGAGGGCGAGCTGTGCCCTCCCCCACCTGTAGAAATTCCATAAAAAGAAGGACGAGGATGGAAATACTGGTCATTAAACTCTGGTGGTGTACTTTTTCCTTTCTTCTTAGCAAAACACAATAAATCACTAAAGGAAGCAGAAAAAAAAAGCAACTTGCCTGATTTCTTCTTCAAACATTTTTTAACTTGAACTTAAGCAGTGAGTGCTCTGTTCAATTATGAAGAAAAAGAAAAATTCAAAAAAATATGTATACAACTCTGGAACTACACCAAAATTTCTAATAGGCAAGTATAACTCAGAAGTCTGTTTTTAGCTCTCAAGGAATAGCCCTTCTCCCTTTTAAATTTTACTGATTCAGTATGGGCTTAGTTTTGGCTGCGCTGGGTCTTGCTGCTGCTCTCAGGCACTCTCTAATTGCGGTGAGTGGCGGCTGCTCCCCAGTTGCAGCGTGGGCTTCTCACTGTGGTGGCCGCTCTTACTGCAGAGTATGGGCCTTAAGAGTTATGGCGTGTAGGCTCAGCTGCCCCCAACATGTGGAATCTTCCCAGACCAGGGATCGAACTCATCCTCTGCCCTGGCAGGCAGATTCTCAACCACTTGACCACCTGGGAAGTCCAGTCTCTCTCTTTCTAAGAAGTAAGTTTATTTCTGACCGGACATTTAATCTGTTCAGTATTTATTTTTACTTAGCCTCACCAGGTCTTAGGTGCAGTATGCAGGATCTTTGATCTTCAGTGAGACATGAGGGATCTTTTATTACAGCATGCAAATTCTTAGGTGTGGCACAACAGATCTAGTTTCCTGACCAGGGATCCAACCTGAGTCCCCTGCATTGGAAGCTCCCAGTCTTAGCCACTAGACCAGCAGGGAAGTTCCAACAAGTACATTTACTTTTTGACTTTTGCATATAATTTTAAAGAGACATTATACACAAAAGAAGGAAACTTCCTGTATGTGTCCATATACTTGTTTTTTACATAAGAAAAAGTTTCCCACTGTTCATAGCTTAGCTTATTTAACATTCTCTTTCTAAACTCCTTTCTATGTCAATATATTTAAGAATTTTAACTACTCAATTATAGGGATGTAATAATTAACATACTGGATACTTAAATGTTCTTAATTTTTCAGTATTATAAACTACACTCTGATGTAACACCCTTACAGCTAAATCTTTGTTCATACTCTTAAAATATTTCAATATTAAAAATATGAGCTAGAGAGACAAAGATACATTTTAAAACAGCAAAAGAAAAAAGAAAACAATAATAAAGGCCAAGAATTAATTCAATATCCTGAAATGGTGTCCCAAATTATAAGACATTATCATTTTTGGGATGTTATCATCCCCAGCACCCAGAACTAGCCCCCACCAACAGTAAATCACCAGGTTCTCACCTTCAGAAATGCTAGAGTCGTGGAACATGGTTTCAAAAGCTTGATGTGTTTCTGCAAAAGAGGGCCTGTCGGCAGGGCTCCACTTCCAGCCTACGTAACCAAAAGAGAACAGTAGTAAAAGCTTCTTGGCGGAAATTAAATATTCAGGGCACACCTGAGGGTGAGTTCCATGCACTGGGACATGTGCTAGCTAAAGCAGTTACAGCAAGTCTGCAGGGAGAGTGAGGCAGCTATTTCTTAGTCCCAGCCCCAGAGGTTCGATGAACCCACTTCTAGAACCAGTCCTTCTGTGCAGTCTCAGGCCCTGTTCCCTCCACTAGAGGGATGCAGAGGGAGTGGGGAGATGGTTTACAAGTTTTCTTCCGTTGGAAAAATGAAAAGTAGTAAAACCTGTCTTCAAATTCACTCACTCATTCACAATTAGTTGTACACATTTCAAAACATAACAGTATATCAGAAAAGAGGAGTCTGGAATTCACATTTGATGAGAGCAATAGGCAATCAATGCTCAATGAGAAAATAATGAGACTCAAATACATTGCAGTTTAATTCACTACTCACCTCCCTACTTTTTCATCTGTAAGAAGTCAGATGTTCTTGTTTACCTATCACAGAAGTCACTTTCATGCATTCTCCAGTCTTCAACACTCATTTTGCATAGCTGAGAGCAACCCTCCCCAACCTAATCTCCACATCCATTTTTTATTACCTTATTATACAGGCAAATGTTTTGGGAAACTGAATATTTGGCCATGGACAATGATTTTTAGGATTCCAATATGACTCAATAGTAGAGCAAAAAGTATCCCAGCTGGTTGATCAGTGAGCAACTCTGTCACGAGGCTGAATACAATCTTACAACACTGATAGGAAAAATGTTTTCAATGTTGTTAATCATCCAGAATTGCTAACTTAAACCACTTCAAAACTGAAATCTGCAAGAATACTCACATGCTCTCATAAGTTCATACACCTTAGGGGGACATCCTTCAGGCTGCTCCATTCGGTATCCTTTTTCCAGTAGATCGTAGACCTGAGACAGGTCAATACCTGGATATGGTGACATTCCATATGTAGCAATTTCCCATAAGAGCACCCCAAACGCTGCAGAAGGGATTGTAAAAAAAGAGCTTTTATGTTTCTTCTGATTATTTACTTTATACCATTAGGTAACTTTTCTTTCAAATTTTCACAATGTTACAATATTAGTATACTCATAATTCTTAAAACATGACTTGTTCTTCAAGATATTTCCTAAACAGGAAAAGCTTAGGTATAATCTAAAGACAGTTTTTTTAAATTTCCCAATTTGGGGGACTCCCTGGAGGTCCAGTAGTTAAGACTCCATGCTTTCACAGCAGGCGGTACAGGTTCCATCCCTAGTCAGGGTACTAAGGGCCACACAAGACGCGACCAGAATAGATACATAAATAAGTTTCCCAATTTTTATTTGGATTTCCTTTACAACGAGGGAAAATAAACTAGGACCATATAAGAAGTTTGGGGTACAATCAAAACTATTCTTAAAGCAACTTACAATTTAGTTAATGAGTTGCACAATTTTTAGGTCACTAATACTAAAGGAAGAATATAAAAATAGACACATTTGAAATCAAATAAAATTCACATGTGAAGAAAGAATTTGCTTGATTCTGTCACGAGTTACTCTTGAGTTTGAGATTGCTGGTAAAACATGATCTAGAATTCTCAACTATTTCTACCGCCCCAAATCCAAACATTCTGACGCATTCTGTCCCCCAGGTCGCTACTAAATGATAATCCTTTTCAGGAAAGTAGAAACAAGATCAGTTACAAAGACAAATTCTAGATAAAACTTCACCATGCCTTCCTTGAAAAGAGGTTACCACCCTCTGTTATAGGGCTCTACACACAAGCAATAAAGTCCAATGTGGAAAACGGGAACTTTAGAGAGAGGATCTTAGAACTTCAGTGCAATACAGTAGCTAGACTGTGAGTGCTCCCAAGGCAGGGGCTTTGTTTTTTTTTAAACTTTATTCTTTACAGTTTCTTTCTATAGTAAGTACCCTGCAAATGCCCAGCAGATAGTATTTATTAATAATAAATGCTTGCTGAGTAACTGAAGAAGGATGGGTGTAAAGGCAGAGGATACTGATCATATACCAAAAAAAAAAAAAAAGCTCTAAAGAATTAAGCATTTAAGTATAAAGAAAATGATGATACACAGAAAAACATCCCTTCCAACCTTACCCCAGACGTCAGATTTGATTGAGAAGGTGTTGTAGGCAAGACTCTCTGGTGCTGTCCATTTAATAGGAAATTTGGCTCCAGCGTGAGCAGTATAGGTGTCTCCAGTCATCAACCTACTTAAGCCAAAGTCAGCCACTTTCACCACATGGTTTTCTCCCACCAGGCAGTTCCGAGCTGCAAGATCCCTGTGGGAAAGAAGCCCTACTGTGATTCTATTCAGATGGTCCTGGAAAATGCTCATGAATGCTCTCGTATCAGCTCTTTGTGCTGCAAGCAGGGTTTGCTAAGTGCGTGCTGACAGGTATGGTAGTATTTCATGAAAACTGCTAACGTGGTAGAAAGCCACTAATTATACATCTCTTGTAGAATACTCACCAAGAGGCAGTTATGTGATGCCACAATAAAGGAGGCTTCAGAAAACCAGTCCCCATTTATAAGTACATTGGGATAAGTTACAGAGGTGGGTAACAGAGGTTTTAGTTTCTTTACTAAGGCAGAAAACTGTTTTTAAAATCAAGCCACTAGATGGAGCAAATGATCTTGGACTTAGTCCTGGGCAAAATAAAGAGCCTTCTGTTCTGAGAACAGCAAAGGCCCTGCATTAGTACTTTAATCAGAGGACACAGAGGTTTCTAAGTTTGAAATGACATTACAATGGTCCTTGTGAAAGAGAAAACCACTTTCCTGAGTTATCTGATATGCGTGTCGGCTTCCTGGTTAGTCACAGGTGACAGTCAGGTCTTACACACCTATGGATGAAATTCTTCTTCTCTAAATACTCCATTGCAGACGAGATCTGAGTGGCCATGTAAAGCAGCACAACTGCAGTGACCTCTTCTCGGCTGCATTCTCGGAGATAATCAAGCAGGTTCCCATAAGGCATGTATTCAGTCACAATGTAAAACGGTGGCTCCAAGGTACACACACCTGATGGTTCAAAGAGGGCTTGTTTTGTTAGTATATAAACACTCCAACCACTCTGGCAAGAATAACTGCCAATTTTTTTAAATCTAGTCCAGCAGTAATCTTTTCCTTTCCTGCCATTTCATTCTCTGAAAAGAACACAGCAGCGTTAAGAAGCTGGATGATAGTGAGTTTCTACTTCCAATGATACCATGCTTTGGAAACTCACATGCATTTTGAGAATGTGCCTGCTTGAACAAAGGTAGAGTCACTTGTATTAATTCCATAAGGGGTCAGGACCACCAATACCTCTAGAGTTCTGCATGAGCCCATGATTTCACATCCTCAACTGCCTCTTGCTGACAATGTTTATCTAAAAGTAACAGCAACTGTGCACACGGTAAAGACTATATGAGCCCAGACTGCAAGGATTTCATTACTACACAGCAGACTCCCAGTAAAAATACAAAAGAAGCGATTTCCTCTGGGGTAGTTTGGCTCAATGAACACCCAAAGAAACTGGCCCTATTTTGAAAAGGGCAACTGTTTCAGTCAAAGATTTCTCTGTGACCTGAACAGGTGAGAAGCCTATCGATCACTGCAAAGCACTTGGGTGGTCACAATTTTTAATCTGTTTCAACAGTCCTTTGGTAATGTCTCTATTTTGTAAAAAATATTTTGGGACAGTTTGTGGTTTAGTATCATTGTGAATGATTGTGAACTTTGCATCTAGGGCAATCAGCACAAGCTGGGCAGTTTCATATATTGCAATCAATCCAGGTCACTGTTTCTTGGGTAATTTTAAAACACAGAGACTTCTGATTAAAGTAACAACCATTTATTGAAATAGAGTTATACTGAGAGCTTCTGCCATGGTGATACAAAAGGAGGACTGGGGGACAACAGGGGGTTGAGGGACAAGCATGTTTGAGGAAACCTATGGTTCAGACAAGCTCCCTCACCTAATAGCTGTACCAGGTTAGGATGCTTGATTTCCTTCATCACTGCAGCTTCCTTGAGAAATTCCTCCACCTCCATAGTATCTTCCTGGAAAAGGGGGAAAGATAAGAAAGAAAAAGAGGAGAGGGACAAGCCCCCATCTTAATCATTTGAGTCAACTCACACTCCTAAAACCTCAGTTTTAAAAGGGGGTATCTTTTGGATATTTTAGCACTTACTTCAAGAAATTTTATCACTGCATAGTGTGCTCTGTGTAAGTCCAATTAAGAAAGAAAAAGGTCTCCTTTAATTTATTCAGTATTTGAAACTGAAGTAAAATTTAGTAGGGTAAGTAAAATTTAGCAATCATGTCCTAGCACAACTGAAACACTAAAGACCTGGATAGACAATTCAATTCTCTGAAAGTTTCTTTCTAGCCATCTTAAGCCTTTGAAAGAGGAGCCAGAACAATTAGCTGTTTACATATTTGTTTTCCTGACAAATTCCTTAAGGAGCAAGATACGTCTGCAAGGCTGTGCATACTGGTTCACACTCAGAACAAGCACTTAATAAATGCTTGGTGAAAGAACTGACTACCACTCAGAGGTGAGGAGCAGTCCTTAGGAGTCCTCCAGAGTTACTGAGGCACATGAGAAAATCTTCAGAGAATGGGATGGATGACAAAACTTGTAATTCGCTACGAGGATGCTTAAAGGAAAGAGACAGGCTGGCATCGGAAGAAGATTTCTGTGAATATGAAGAATCAAATGATCTAATCTCAGGGAGATGGGAGAAGCAAGCAACAGGGAGACAAAGGACAGAACAAGAGAGTGATTCTCCAACAATGCATGGAGAATTCTGCCCAGCAGGGTTGTTCTGAGGAAGGAAAACAGCTTGCTTTGCTTTTACAAATTATAATTTGCTTCTAACCTCCCACCAAGATCTCTATCAACAGCCTCCAGAGACAAACCTTCCCCACGTGTGGGTTTCACTGCATTGCAGGGAATAGTCTGCCCCTGCATTGTCAGCAATGGCACCAAGGTTAATCATCACAATTGCTGATGTGCTTGGCACCAGTGGGCGGAAAGTGTTCCAAAGTTAAAGAAGGGCACGCTGGTATTTCCAAGTGATTCAGCACAAAAGAAAAAGATGCCTGAAAACTGTAATTCTCAGCAACCCACCTTCAACGTTTTCACAGCAACTGTAAGGCTGTATTTCTTCCAGACGCCAACGTAAACCTCTCCATACTGACCACCCCCAAGTTTGTGCTTCATGGTAATATCTGTTCGTTCCATTTCCCACTTGTCGTGGATGGGGGACACACCATAGACTGTAGGCTTGTTACACTTGGGGGCCGGATAGTGCAGGGTTGTCACCAGCCCATCAGCCACCGTGGAGTGATGGTGAACAAGCTCGGCCAACGTGCTGAAGCGGCTCTCGGCAGTTACATATACCTGGTGAGCAGAGCAGAGAAAAATAAACCAGCTGAAAAGGGGTCATTATCTCACTGCTCTCAAGGTATGAAAATAAGCAGCGCTAGTCACAATAGCCGAAACATGGAGACAACCTAAATGTCCATTGACAGATGAGTGGATAAGGAAGATGTGGTGCGTGTGAGTATGGCAACAGAATATTACTCAGCTATAAAAAAGAACAAAAGAATGCCATTCACAGCGACATGAATGCAACTCGAGATGGTCCTACTAAGTGAAGACAGTCAGAAAAAGACAAGCACCACACGACAGCACTTACATGTGAATCTAAACTACGACACAATGAAAGAGAAAATCGGAGCGAACAGACTGGTGGCTGCCAAGAGGGAGGGGGTCGGGGAAGGGACAGAATGGGCGCTGGGGACGGCAGGTGAAAAATATCATATACAGAGTGGATAAACAACAAGGTCCTACTTATAGCACTGAGAACTATATTCAATATTCCACGATAAATCACAATAGAAAATAATATAGAAAAACATAGATATACGTATAACTGAATCACTGTGCTGTATAACACACATTAACACAGCACTGTAAACCAACTAACTTCAATTTTTAAAATGCTGATTTAACAAAAGATGAAAATAAGGCATTCTCTTACTGAGATAAATCGAAGAATTTAACCATGATGGTGGGAGCGGGGGGCGGGCAGAGAACTTCACTTTAATCTCATTTAAACTACTATTCTTATGATTCCTAAAGTAGCTCGAGTCTTGAGGGGAAAAGCTTCTACCTCTCTGGATCATCAAGATCACTAGTCTTCAAATATTTTTAAGCTAAATTACTAAGGAGCCCAAATATGGAAGATAAAGGAAGAGAAGCGCTGATTAAAGTAGGTAAGAGGGGACTGGCTTCCTGTAAAAGTTTATGAACTCCCACCTCAGAATCTTACACAGAACATAATTTGAAAACCACTGACTTTAATTTTTTTGGTAGAGAGAGGATATTCAAATATCTTACGATTTTTATTTCATTAAGAGGCACTTTTGAGTGTCCAAGCAATTTTTTAAAAAGAGCCACAATTTTATTTCAGAAAGTAAACAAAACAGTAGTTAATTTGTGATAAGCAAGAAGGAGGATAAAGTAGGATAGCAGTCTCTAAGCCTTATCTTCCAAGGGAGCTTGTTTATTTTTTTAAAAAAGAGATTCTAGTGTATACAGAAGAGCATACAATTAATAAATGGAGAACCGATGAGTCCTGTAAAGTGAACTCACCCATGATAAACATCTCCCACCCAAGAGAATCATAGTATTCCCAGCACCCGGCAGCCACCCTCTTGCCCCCCAGCTACTGACCCCCGCAAAGGTCACCACTCTGCGGATCTCCAACGCCTTAGATTAGCTTACACTGTGAACTGTACCTGTGCAAACGGAACCACACAGGAAGCATTGCTTTGTGCCTTTCTTTCACCCAACTTTTTTTACTGTGATATGATTAGTATATTTCACCACAAAATTCACGATTTCAATTGTGCAATACAGTGACTTTTAATAAATACATTGACTGTCCAACCATTACCACTATCTAATTTCGGGACATTTTCATCACCCTATAAAGAAACCCCAGACCCATTAGAGGTCATTCCCACTCCCCTCATCCCATTCCTCAGTAATCACTAATCCCTTCTACTCAACTTTCTGTGTAAGAGATCCCTCTGCGACTGTTCTAGAGGGCCGGAGAGTAAGCATTTGGGTTTGTGGCCACAGCGTTTCTGTCATTACTCAAGTCTGCCATAATGCTGAGAAAGCAGCTATGGACAACATAGACACAAATGGGTGCATCTGCATTCCAGTGCAATTGTGTCTGCAAAAGTAGGCAGCCAATGGGTCACAGTTTTTCCTAGTAACGTGTGTAGCAGTGCTGTGTTCACTTTGTGTGAGAGTCCATTTCACAAATATACCACAATTTATTAGCTCAGCCCACTGCTGTCAGACAGCTGAGTGCTTCTAGTTACTGGCTACTATGCACGACACTGCTATGAACATTCCTGTACATGACTGCTGAACGCACATGCACTCACTTCTGTTGGGAAGACAACCAGAAGTAGATTCTACTGAGTGGCCCTTATATCATCACTTATCTATTCGGTTTCATGAAGAAAAAAATATGTCTTATAGGGTGATGCAAAGAAAATTAATAATTTACTGTTTCCTAACTTTTTACCAGCCGTTATATTTTATGGAAATCATCTCACTGAATGCTTCCAATAAAATGGGATGGGAAACTGAGGCTTAAGTAAGGTCACAACGTGAATAAGTGATGGAGTTACCCAGCAAACCAGATTCGCTTGCTCTAAAGCCTGTGCTTTTTCCCCTACTATGCATATCATAAAGAGAGAAAGAGTGGAAGAAACAATTCAATCTAAACTTATTATTCAAGGACTTCCCTGGTGGTCCAAAGCTGAAGAATCTACCCTCCAGTGCCGGCAATGTGGGTTCAATTCCTGGTCAGGGAACTCAGATCCCACAGGCCGCAGAGCAACTTAGCCTGCACATCATAACTAGAAATTTACCATTCAATAGAAGAACTGAAATAAACCTATACTTTACCATTTATAAAGTAAGACAGTTCCATTCTAACATAGCCATTCTTATACGGTTGGTCTTTCTAACCTGCAAAGTGCTAAATGACTGATTGGCCTATTTACATTAACATACATTAATGACCAATATCAGTCTCAGAAGCCTTAAGTTTTACTCTTTAAACTTTCTGGTAGAGATTATTATAATTTTCATAGATAAAAGGTTTAATTTATAAAATTCCACACAATGTATTGGAAAACAGTTAACTTACAGTTGTTTCCTTCATTTTTCACCTTCAAATCTAGCTCATCTTGAAACTCTTAATGTAATACTGTTTTAAATTTCCATTACTGTATTGTTTTGAAAAGAGTAAGCTTTGTCTCATGTGCCAAACAGCTCAAATTCACATCAGTGATCAGTTTCTTTCACGTCAGACATAAAAATTGTACTCTTTCCTCATTCTGAACATTGCTGCACACCGAGAGGTGGCTGCCGGCCAGTCTTACCTTGCCATCTGTGGTGCTATTGATCCTGTAGTGATACACACGGCCCTCGTACCTGAGCGAGATCGACAGCTGCCCGGGGCTGCTCTCACTCTCTCGCACCAGGAAGCTGCCATTGATTAGACTGCTGAGTAGGTACTCTGCTGCACTGCGGACACAGGTCCATGGTACCAGGAATGTTTCTCCAGGCTGTTCACAGGGGTGATGTAGTTGCTTGGCACCCAGCCCTGGCCATTCTTAGAGCGAACTTCGCTCCACTCACCATTCTGGTTGTAACCAAGGACTCGGAGCTTTTCACCTGGCCAGGAGATCATCACAGAGGGAAAGAAAAGATGTAAGACTTTATCTGAAACAGAAGGAGTCTACTGTCAAGCTTGAAATTCAGTGAAAAAATGAATCAAGAACTTTTAAACCAACACAGTTTTTTTTAAAGATAATGAAAATGAACTTTGCTATCATCATAGCCTGATTGATATTTTTAGCTTGTAGCTTAAACAAAAGAAGCATACTTAGAAACGTTTTTCTGTCATTATCAATAGGGTTTCAAAAGCTTTTATACTATAGGAAACTCCATATACATAACTCAGGTAGCACACAAAGATTAAAAGGTCACTCAAATGTCTGGAATAGGACATGGTCTCACTCTTCAAAAAAAATGAAATTGACTTTTTCCTCAAAAGAGTCTGTCACAGAATATATATATGGTTCAATGCTAACAGCAATCAAGGATTAGGGATTAGACATGTAAAACACAAAGCTACTTCTAAATTTCAGTTGGCAACAAGGCTACAAAAACCATCAGTGCAAAAACAAAAAAGCACAGACCACAAAGCTATGAGCAATATTTCAGAAAGAAAAGTGAGGAGGTAGAGGTCAGCAGTCAGGACCTCAAAAGCACAATCTTTTCCAGGACTCAAGTTTTAAAATAATTTCCCTCCCATTCCCCATAACAAATGAATCCCCTATCTGCTCCTCTCAAATTAGTGTGTGGCAAAGAAAAGTTGAGTCTAAAGTTGGAGCCTAAGACTCAAGTTACTCAGAATATCTTTGCTATCAATTTCAATGTCCTTGATTTCTTGAATAAAGTTGTGAGTATCAACTTTGGACTCCCTAAACATGCATCCTTCCCCTGTACTCGCAGCCCAGGCAAAACAGCAAAGGTGAGAGATATCATTTCAGTAAATGTTAATGAATCCTTGGCAGTTCCATGGTTAGGACTCCATGCTCCCAATACATGGGGGCATGGATTTGATCCCTGATCTAAGATCCCACATGCTGCATGGCAAGGTCATAAAAAAAATATAAATCCTTATAAGGCCTTACACCCCCATATCTGAGAGATGCAAGCCTTCCTGTAGAGTTCACATCCACCTCTCAGTGTCAGTGAAAGGAAGCCACAGCAATCAAAAGCACGTGGCCCAGTACTTATCAAGCAAAGACTGTTCTGGAGAAACTCAAAATTATTATTCTGCCAGTCATCTTTCTTCAGTGGTCTACAGAAATGTTTGCCATAGTATGACTTTCTATTTGCCCCTACTATCTCACTCAAGACCCTGGGTTGTGAGACATTCAGTGAGAAAAAACATGGGTATGTGCACATGCACACGCACACACACACAGAAAATATACACAAGTACAGGTAGATAGTGTGTGTACATGTGGCGGTGGAAATGCACACGTGTGCTGATAAATACACCCCAATCATAGCTGCAGGGAAAAGGAATCTCAGTGCTGTCAGAAACTCTATGTAAGACTTGTCAGTCTGCAGCGTTTCTCTAACACTCTTAAGAAAATGAGAAGATTAAGTTCTTTACCAAGTACAGTATTTTTCCTTACAAAGAACTGATAATGACAGGTCATCATAATCAGGATATAGTCAAACACTCTAGGTTTGGGGCTATCTGTTTTTCTTTTTTGGCAGTTAGGAGGAGAATTTTCCACTCTGGAAGTTTTGAGTACCATGAAGATTAACAATGGAATAAACACTGACCCTACTGCCAGAGGAAACCTAATTTTTTAATTCAAGCAAAATATTGCCTTCAAAGAAAGAGCTAAAATAAGTATTGTTATTTAATTTAAAAAATATTTTGTCTTTTAAAATAAAAAAATCAGCTTTAGCATGACAACATTTTATATTAAATTAAAAATAAGAACCTGGATAAAAACCTGGCATTTCATAGGTTTTGGACTATACAGTCATGGAATTCTCCTGGCCAGAATACTGGAGCAGGCAGTCATTCCCTTCTGCAGGGGAGCTTCCCAACTCAGGGATCAAACCCAGGTTTACTGCACTGCAGGCAGAATCTTTATCAGCTGAGCCACCAGGGAAGCCCTTAAAAGAAATCACTGTTGATAAGATAAACGAAATCCCACTGTTTGAGATACACACTAGTAGTTGCCATAGCTGGTAACTGATGAATCAAAAGGCTTTCTTTATCAATGTAGTCCTGGTGACTGAGCAATCTTGGAAAATACTGACATGAAAACTGTATCTAGGAAAGAATGTTCTGAGTCACCTTCACCAACTTTCCCACTGAAGCACCTAAAGTAAAAGACTGTGTTGTAGCCCAAAGAGACTACCTACTACACAAAGTATAAAATACTTCTCAAGTCCTGTATCCTAGAACTGCATAAAATTTTCCTCCCATCATAAAACACAGTTCCACACACAAACAAATACCATCAAATGCATGTATACATACCATCATCCCCACTCTGGGACATACATATACCCCAGAAACTCAGTTTTAAGGATTTCTGCTTTTGATGAATCTGGCTGGATTTTAAAAATTGATGTATAAAAGTATTTTATTTCAGGGTAACATTCCTTGAGTGGAGACCTGTCTTCTTAATCTGGTGATCCACTCTCATTTACTATCTCATTTCAAACCTTACAAATGAGAGAGGTATTGTTTGACAAAGAATCATTTAATTTACACTTTCACGTAGCTAAAAATTATCCAGAATCTTTTTCCTAGTAGGAAACTTTCATAAATTCAAAAGACAAGAAAAATATAAGCAGATTAGCAATCCAACTCATATATACAATGACAGTGCACCACACTCCTATTTCTTTCTCATAAAAATTCCACATTTTCTGTCCTTGTTCAGAAAACCAGTAATGGATGGTTTTTATACGATTATGTTCTTGGTGTTCTCTTTGTTAAGAATTTACTACTGAAAACAGTACTACTGCTCTGTTGTGAGTATTATTGCAATGAAACCCTTCCTGCTCGTCCTTTCACTAACGCATAGAACACAAGTGAGAGCTAAGCTGTCTAGGCCAGTGCTGCCCAAAGCAGGTCCACAGCAAGGCAAGATGCTGTGCCAGAGTGTGAATCACTGGACCACTTTCTGCAGTTTTGTTATAAAAAAAGAAATGTCAGCTGAACTAAATAGTAAGTGTACTTAGCAATGTAGCTGTTTTACATTTTGAGCACAAGTTCTTAATCTCAACGTAGACCGGTGATGAATGGTTCTCACAGGAAGTCGGCCCACGAACGACCCTTAAGAGTAGCACTTGGGCCTGGAAACCTGCCTCCTCTTAGGCAGCCACAGTCCACTGCAGACAGGTGCACGGTAAACCTCACCTCTGTGGCAGACAGAGGCTGGCATATTACCTACAGAACAGAATCTTGAGGAGTCGAGTTTATGCATATACTGTGCAGTGGTTTTTTCCTAATGTACTTTGTCTCATTTTAGCCTTAATAAAAACCTTATGAATTAGATAAGGTGGCATTATCCCCTATAAAGGTTTTAAAAAGAGAATGAACCAGAGGTACCTGGGCCCAAATTACCTACCTAATTTCAGTCAGAGGCAGAATCCAGAATAGATCCCATTATTTCCTAACCACTAATAAAAACTGAAAAGTGAGAGGACGTTACGTAGAAGCTCACCTTTAGTGATGCTGAGTGTGTTATCACCACTTGCTACAAAATCATAAAGTGCAACAAAGAGATTAGGGTCACTCTCGGTGGCTCCGAGCAGGTTCTCCTTGGAGCTCCACCTGATGGCTTCATTCAGGGCCTGGGGTTCAACATCACAACCGTAGGGGCGGTGCAAGGCTTCTGAAAGACATAAAAAGAAAGGAGTTTACACTAAGTCCAACAGTTGGAAATTCATTTGAATTCAGTATATAGACAGTATTTTAGCTGTTGGCATTACACTGATGCCTCCAGCAAGGAAAAAACTGTACACGTGGTTGTGGAGTCATGAAGAAAGAGCAGATGGCATGTCTCCTAAGCAGGAGAGAAATCTACTTGTTGAAAACATAATAAGATAGGGAAAAGAACACAAAATGAGCATTTAGCTGTGATGTTTATACATGAACCAAAATCAGAGGTAAACGAATAGGAAACACAGTTTCCTCAAAATGAAAGATAAAAAAACTCAAAAAGAAATGCCAGTTCATTTTATAAAACATATTGAGATATTCTGTCTAGATGATGGTGGTTTTAAGAAAGAATAGTTGTTTTATAAGTGAAGTCCCCCCAAAGTACCTTTCTCCCCTTACTATCTTTATATCAAATAAATTTCACAAAAGATAACAGGGATTCTAAGAAATATGTGTAGATTGTATTAATCCAGGCCTTCCATTTACATATTTACAGAAATAGTGCTTTTAGAAAAAAAATCCTAAAATTATCTACTAAGCATTAAAGTATTTTGGTTTAATACAAAATATTCTTGGCATCCCAAGATACCTTTGTATTACCATGTACAGTCTATAACGCAACACTTTCCATTGTTAATTGTTTTAATAAAAATATAATTTTTCCTTTTCTTTTCATACATTTTTAATAAAATACTGTAACTTAATTAGGACTCTAGAACACTGCCGGCAATGGACATGATGTTTTGAGTTTCTATCACCTGTAATGGCTGAAGCCTTCTAAGACCTGGTTTCTTCTTCAAGGCTTTGTGGTTCCTAAATTTAGTGACACTAAACAAACAGGTGATCTTTATACCATGATGGTTAAAGATCACTTGCTTCCGACAGTTCAGGATAATCATACCAAAAACACTGCTTTCAGCAGCAATTTTCTTAGTCACTAAAAATGGGTTTCATGGCACTCTGCCACCATGCATCTGCCTCTGTCGTATAACAATTCTTTTCTAGTATGTCTCCCTCTCTTTCGCTCATTTTAATTTAGAAGAAATTAAAGAAGAAGAAGAAAAATATATATATGAAGAAGAAAAATCCTTGAATCTGTGGTTTTATTTTCCAATCCACTCCCTCCTTTCCACCTGTACTGCCAACGTTTTAGTTCAGATTCCCAACATCTCTCACCTGGACTACTGCCTCCAGTCTTGTCTCCCTCAAATTCATCCTCCAAACAGCTGGCAAAGTGATCTATGTAAGACAAAAGTTTGACCATGTCACTCTTAACACAGTTCCATAGTTCACCATCAAACTAAAATCTCTTAACAAGGCCTTCAAGGTCTCTCATAATCAGAGCTCCACCTATTAATACTTCAGCTTCCCTTCTCTCCCATTCCACGCCTTGAATTTTAAATTTGAACAAACACCATGATGCTTCCTACCTTTCTGCCTTTGTTCACATAGTCCTATCTTCCCAGGATGTGAACTCATCTCTCTTTTTCCTTTTTTTGAAGGCTGACTTCTATTCATTTTAAAAACACTCAACTTCAGTGTAACCTCCCCTTGGAAGCCTCACATACATTATACCTGCTAGAGTAATACCTCTTATTTTTATCCTCAACTTATATTGATTTCCCCAACTTTACAATGTGCTTCTTGGCATAAGAACTTTATCTTTTTTTCTAGCAAGAGTCACATAATATGTGTTCAGTAATTTTGACTGAATGAATAACTAAGTTTCATAAGAATATAAGTGACAGGGAACAGTGAGGTGTCTTTTAAAATAGCATTCACCAGTGTTTTTTAAATGGCTTCATAGCTGTCTATATTCTATAGACAGAAATCCCTCTTGTAGGTCAGATGCTTTCCTAATGGTTTATTTCACTTCTTCACATTCCTTCTTCCTCTTAAAAAGAATATGTTTTTTTAATTTTCACAGCTAATTAAATCATTTTACATTATGAAAGTTACAACAAACCTGAAGATATGTCCAAATGTCCTGAAAAGATAATATGAAAGTTATCTTGCTTCTTGTTTAAGCACATAATCATAGTGAATAGGAACAGCTGTATTATACACTGAAATAAACTAGGATGACCAAACTTGAAACCCTTTGACGGCTCCTATCTTAGAATAAAAAGCTAACGTCCTTACGAGGGCCTTTGGCCAATTCATCTTCCTACTCTTCCTTCCCTACTTTACTTCATTCTGACTACTCGCCTCCCTGCCGTTACCCGAACAAGGCAGGCACACTCCTGCCTCAGGACCTTTGTACTGGCTTTTTCACCTGCCCAAAACATCCTTGCCTAAGCCACCGACGACACGACCCGTCACTCAAATGTTCCCCTCTTGGTATGGCATTCTCTAACCATCCTACTTTAAAATGCATCTGTTTCTGACAACAGTTCCACATCCCTATGTCTCCTTTACTAATTTCTCTCCATTGATTTTATCACCCCCAAAAATGCAATTTACTTGTCTATCATCATATATATGGGCTTCCCTGGTGGCTATTCATGTGAGCTATCATCCCACCCACTAGAATATCAGTTTTATGGGGACAGGTATTTTTTATCTGCTTTGTACACTGATAAATTCCAAGCACCCAGAACAGTTACTGCATATGAGAGGCTCTCAAACAATTTATTGAATAAATGAATCACACATTCTGCTATACTTACAGAGTATACACTGAGAGGACAGAAGACAAAACTCTGCAGTCAGAAAAGGTTTCACAGAAAAGAAAGCATTTAAATTAGATGAGCACATTTAAACTGGATTTTGCACTGATGACAGCAGAATGACAGACTGTCAAAGTGCAAGGATATGTCTATGACATGTGATTCATCTGTACTGGAGAGGAACTCCATCAAACTCAAAGGAGGATTTTTAAAGGCAAGTCAGCCTCTTAAAACCATGTTAAGTGACAAAAGGAGAAAAGAGAATGAGACCTTCAGCACAATTTTATGAAAACTTAAAACATATACACATGCCTAACAATACTGTACATTTCTCAAATATACAAAATAATAAATACAGGAAGACAATCATTTCAGAGCCCAAGTACAAAAAGAAACATAACTTGGAAAACAATCCTTTT
The DNA here is from genome assembly GCA_006408675.1 of Madoqua kirkii. Taxonomy (NCBI): domain Eukaryota; kingdom Metazoa; phylum Chordata; class Mammalia; order Artiodactyla; family Bovidae; genus Madoqua; species Madoqua kirkii. The sequence goes on from SJYC01134654.1 coordinate 45,875, forward strand.
TATTCTCCAATCCCCTTCTTCCCATCTCTGGTTTTTACAGTCTTTTTGGTCAAAAGATCTTATTTCCTTCCTTTCTTCTTTCTTCCCACTCACTCTTTTGTTCTCACAGATCTAAGGGTCAGTTTCCTGTACAATCTGCCTGCACAGGATATCCACTTAAACACCATCTTACCCACTAGCACCAAACAAAAGGGCAAATTTTCCAAAGACAAGAAACATCCTAACATTTTCTTGAGAATGAACATGTTTTCAATCATAAGGAGTTAAAGAGCTAAATGGAGGCGAAGAAGTTACGGAATGAAGACAAAAAGGGGAGGGGGCCTATAGAAAGTAAATGCCACGGTGTTAGCCAATAGATCCAGCCTATGCTCCTTTCCTTGTCAGCTTCAGACAGACAAATCTGGATGGTTCAGAGCTACTGCATCAGCCCAAAAACAAGTGCGCAGGCTGGGAATGTTTTGTTTTTGAACAATGTTAAGATAGCAAGTTACCTTCATTAATCACAATAATGGAGGCACATCATGGACTCACAATGAGGCAACAGAAGACTCTAATTTTTACTTATGGAATATGGAACCCAGAAATAGGTCCCAACAGAAATATATTATGACTATTAAGAAAAGGTCATTTTTTTCTACTGATATGCCTGTAAGATACAATAAAAATAAGGTAAAACTAAAAAGAGTATCTTGTACAGAAAATTATCAGGATTAAATAAGACTGAAACTCAAATTCACAGATAATTTCTAAATTTAATGTTTAATTTTATTAAAAATACTTTTACCAATTAGTCATTCAATAAATTTCATCAGTTTAAGCAGAAATTTGTCAGTTATTAATTGGAGAAATTAATAAAAAATTTCAGTTTAGCAGGCATTTCCAGGCATTTTTATAAACACTTACCTTGCCAGAATTCTACTCTGTCTGACTGCATATTCTTAAAAACATTTTTTTTTTTTTTTTTTGCCATGCCACGTGGCTTGAAGGATCTCAGCTCCCCAAGCAGGAGGTAAACCCAGATGGGCCCATGAAGTGAAAGTGTGGGGTCTAACCACTAAACCGCCAGGCAAATCCCTAAGGAAGCTAACACTTTTTAATAGTGCTTTTAAAAACTATGTAGGGTGGTTGGATAAATCATTCAATTGTTCTCAATATCAAGCCACAAATATCATAAAACTAAAAAATACTGCACATTATTCATTTATTCTTTCATTACCAAGGCCCCACCAGGGAAAAGACACATGAAGCGTCACTGGCCAAGAATAAAGATGTAACAACAATAGCAGTACAAGTTTTTTTGAATCTCTTTCATGCTTGATAACCACAGTAATCTACCCTCCCCCAAATGATCACCCCTGTTATCATACCTGTCAAGCCGGGGAGAGCCGTTTCCGAGGCCTCACTGCATAGACAGCAAAGCGATGTGCCCTGATCTCTGCCATAACAATTAGGTGGAAGCAGAACTGTCCCAAAGACCATTCCTCTGCCCAGAAGCACACAAGCTTAACCGTTCTACGTACAGAGGAAGTCTTGGAATTCTACTCTCTGACAAGCAATACCACATGCATGTGACACTTATTCATGTACCCTGTGGCCAGAGGGGACCAATGGCAGGGCGACACTTACAAGTCCAGTGTGGGCGGAGAGTTACCAAAAGGGAAATGTCTAGTAATCAGCAAGACATTGAGTCAGAATGCAGTTACTTCAAAAACTCTGGAACATTTCGAAAAACTAAATAAGTAAAAACCAACACACATGAGTAATAAATGATAAAATACACAGGCGTCAGTGCATGTAGATGGGATTTCATTCCTAGGTGATGATGAAGTGAGACTGTACAGAAGTTTCCTTGGAGAAAACGTGTTTATAATAAAACACCAAATACACTTTTAAAAGAGAGGAAACGCCTACAAGAGTCATCTTTTGCATCATTTAAAGTAGTTCAAGAAACCACAAATCCAAAGTTAAAGAAATAGTTGCAATCTGACTCATAAACACAGAAGCCAGGAAATGACGGCCTTCAGTAAAAGTTTGGCTCTACTGTTTAATAAAGGTTAAAAACATGGCATGACAGCACTGAAAACTTTAAAGGTTCTGAAAGTAAAGCCTCATCTTTGTTAATACATAGGAACAAAGTTAAATAAAACTCAAGAAGCCTTATAAGAATGAAACTAGCGAAATCTACCAATGATGGATGACTTTAGGGATATAACCTACAAAAATAATTCTAGAATGTCTGTTATTATACAAATATTTGTTAAGTAGCTGTTATGTACCAGCCACTGTGCTAGGTTCCAGGTCAAAAACAGTAACAGGGATAAAATTATTGATAGTAAAACTGATACAGCCTTCAGTAAAGATGTTACAAAAGTTATAATGCAAGCTTAATGAAACAATGACTCTGGTGTAGGTAATAATTAACAGTGCTTTAAAAAAAAACAAAGCTTATGCACTCAAAGAAATTAACCTTTTATGAAGCCAGTACTGTTAACATAATGAGGAAAGTAAGAGTTAAATTACTAACAGGTTACCTCAAATCAATGACTCAGAATTTCATATACCAGGTTGAAATTCTCCTTCCCTAAATTACAAAAAAATAAAAGGGAGAGGCTCCATAATTCACATTCTATAGATATCTATATTCATACCATATGATTTACTATTTAATCAGTAAATCTGCTATTTAAATTATCAATAATTAATAGTAACATTTTTTAATCTTCCTATATTGTAATCAGGAGTACAGAGGATGAACAAATAAACAAAATATGGTACACACAATGGAATTTTTTCAACGATAAAAATAAAATTTTTATATATGCTACAATATAGATGGTCTTTGAAAACATTATGCTAGGTGAAATAAGTCAGACATAGAAGGACAAATATTGTACAATGCCACTTATATGAAATATGTAGAAGTTATTCTAGCTCTGGAAATCTAGCTCTGCACTTGGGTGGCTATGTAACACTGTGAATGTACTTAAGGCTACTAAACTGTATACCTTAAAACAGTATAAAAGGAAGTTTTATGCTATGTATATTTTCTAATTAAAGTTTTTAAAGTAAAAAAAATAAGTATTTGACTTCCCTCATGGTACAGTGAAGAGATACCCCACGCCCAAGGTAAGAGAAACACAAGTAAGATGGTAGGTGTTCCAAGAGGGCATCAGATGGCAGACACACTGAAACCATACTCACAGAAAACTAGTCAATCTAATGACACCAGGACCACAGC
>SJYC01134655.1:0-32292 GCA_006408675.1 Madoqua kirkii
AAGAATCCACCTGCCAATGCAGGGGACATGGGTTCAATGCCTGGTGCGGAACAATCCCACATGTCGAGGAGCAACTAAGCCCGAGGAGCAACTAAGCCCATGAGCCACAATTACTGAAGCCTACATACCCTAGAGCCTATGCTCTGCCACAGAAGAAGCCATCACAATGAGAAGCCCATGCACCACAACTAGAGAGCTTGCCGCAACTAGAGAAATGTCCATGAGCAGGAACAAAGAGCCTGTGCGCTGCAAAGACCCAGCACAGCTATAAATATTTCTTAAAAACTTTTGAAAAAAATTAGTATTGACTCTCCAAAGACCTCTGTTATGTAGGTTGTATCTACCATTAGCTACCATATTTGAAAAACTCATGTTAACATTTTATTAAAAATAATTACTCTTGAAAAGAATTAAGAGGTAATAGTAACACTGTCATATTTTGCAAATATCTTTAATATCCATCTTAAAACAAGATGGATGAACCTTCATTCTGCATTTGATCCACTGTGATATTTATGTTGAAGTATATGAAAATCTAACTGTGCACAATTATGGAGGTATAAAAGGAAAAGATATTTTAACAATCTTTCAGATGATGACGGATATGATATTCTTCTCTGATACTACACCAAAACTCAACAAATAGTAGTTCTTTAAAGGCTAACTGTATATTGAAATCTGAAACCAAATAGATAAAATTTTTATAATCTGTCAAACTAAAATTTATTGTTTTATCTTGTACTTGAAATAAGTCTATCTTGTACTCTGCATTTTTTAACATCATGTATTGATCATCTGGAAACATATCCACTAAATGTCGATATATTCTATTATGTAACTTTGATACATCCTGTTCATTACTATCACCATCAATCTCATCACAAAAGTTTTGAGTACCAGGTAAGTTCTCACAATCACAATGGTTGTTACTAATTTTATAAAATTCTAATTTTTGTTTAAGAGCCCAAATTCTACCATTTCCAACAATTCCTATCTGTTTTCTTTGAAATAGCAAATTTACTTCATCCATTTTCGAGAAAATGTCTACCAAATCCCAATCCTGAATGATCTGTCATTCAATCTTTTAAGTGAAAACAGTGCTCTCAGAAAAAAGCAGCCAGCGCAGTGAGAAACACAGCACACCTGGACGCGGGCCTCTCTAAGAACAGCCACAGCATCCGGTGAGCAACAGAGGTGTTTTCTACACGCTTTCCATTCTGTCACATAGGGTACTAAAAAGACATGTAGCTGAGAATCAAGATTTTTTATAAACACAATCGTTTTTACTGCTTCATCAAGGAAATTCTTAGTGAGAGTGTGGCGGTAACAATGCGATGATGGCCAGGTACAGTTTAATGTCACTACCTTGGTTTCTATTAAGGACTAAGCAGTTTTATCAATAGTGCTTTGGCATCATCAGTGCAAATGTCAACAGAGGGATCTGCTGAATACAAATTTTGCGAACTGCTGCTACAAGGATATCCACATGAGTTAATCTGCTTCATTTTATTTTCAATTTTTCAGTTCTGCTTTATGTATTTTATTTCATTACATACAATATTTACATGTTTCCAAAGTTGAATCTACAGAATGAGGCAGCCTTCCCTCTACCCTAGTCACTCCTTCCTTCAGTCCAGTTGCTCAGTCGTGTCCGACTCTTTGTGACCCCGTGAATCACAGCACGCCACGCCTCCCTGTCTATCACCAACTCCCGGAGTTCACTCAGACTCGCGTCCATCAAGTCCGTGATGCCACCCAGCCATCTCATCCTTTGTTGTCCCCTTCTCCTCCTGCCCCCAATCCCTCCCAGCATCAGAGTCTTTTCCAATGAGTCAACTCTTTACATGAGGTGGCCAAAGTACTGGAGTTTCAGCTTCAGCATCATTCCCTCCAAAGAAATCCTAGGGTTGATCTCCTTCAGAATGGACTGGTTGGATCTCCTTGCAGTCCAAGGGACTCTCAACAGTCTTCTCCAACACCACAGTTCAAAAGCATCAACTCTTCAACACTCAGCTTTCTTCACAGTCCAACTTTCACATCCATACATGACCACTGGAAAAACCAGAGCCTTGACTAGATGGACCTTTGTTGGCAAAGTAATGTCTCTGCTTTTGAATATACTATCTAGGTTGGTCATAACTTTTCTTCCAAGGAGTAAGCGTCTTTTAATTTCATGGCTGCAGTCTATGCTTTATTCTTACACTGTTTTAATGTAAATGGATACACGCTCACATCCCCATCCTTCTTAAAGAGTAAGATATTTCACACTCTTTCTCCACTCTGCTCTTCTCACTTAACTGTAAGATCACGCCACAGTAACACATAGAAATAATTATTTTCCTATGTACAGCTGCATAATATTTCATGCCAAATGCCACACTCTTACATGAGGACAATTGAGAATAAACAGTAAGTTTTTAAATTCTGGATATGAACGTGAAAAAAATGCCAATTAAGTGGTTCATTCGTGAAGTTGGAAAAAAAATAATCAGTACTGTTTATGTTGTTCAGTTTCTAACTAGCAACTAGACATCTCCACTTATGTTATAAACTTATGCACACAAATACAAGTCGACAAGTATTTTTTGCTAAAGCATGTCAAACTCCTCTAAACTACACTATCCAGCACTGAATAAGGGACCCCTAAAAAAAATTCTCAATAATTGACCACTTTTCTACAAAAACAACTACTGTTCAGACAATAATTAATTTCCATTTATTATTGTGGATAAGAAAAGAATAGCTACAATGACAGGACATTCAGGAGCTTACATTAAATATTGCTTGGTAGTCACACAGCTCAAAGAAAAAAGAAAAAGGAAAAAGCCTACACAACTCCCACAATAAACATTAGGCAAGGTTCATCAGGTCACTAAGGGCACTGAAAGGATATGCAAATAGCTCTGTGGGGAATGAATTTAAATGACGACCGCCATCTAAGTTAGAAAACTATAAAAATTAACAAAAGACACCCTAAAAATATTTTTTTTAACTTCTTTCATTCTATGCTGTTTTTAATGACCTAAGCCATCTAATACCACTTTTAACATTTTAGAGAATAAAATGAAAGTGCACGTGAAAAAATAATCACCAAAAAATGATAAATGAAAGCCAACAAGACTAAACGCAACAAAGGTATTTGTATGATGCGTTCCAAACTGTTTTCATAAAGTAATATACACTCACTGAAAATCTCAGAACTATATATAAACAGCAACACTACCCACTCTACATCCACACTTATTAAATTATTAAAATATTGGCTCTTTTAATCTATATTATGTTTCATTCATCCAGTTAATTACTGAGTGGATACGATGTGGAAAGTATCTACTAGGCAGGATACATCAGGTGCTAGGCCAGAAGTAAAGTCCATTAAGAGACTGAGGTAAGGTGGGGAGTTTCACTACTTCACTGCAGGATCACACTTACAAGAGAACTGGAATATTGACACTTTGAATTCCAAACCTTGAAGGCTAAAAAGAAATGAAAAAACATGATCTCAAGTAGTGAGAAAAAAAAGCTGTCATCTCCAAATACCATAATCACAGAAAATATTCAGAAATTAAGATGAAATAAAGACTTCTCAGTTGAAGGGAAGAACTCATGACCAGCAGACCTCCTCTAAAAGAACTGTTAAAGGAAGCTCTTCAGACAGAATGGAAATACCAGAAGAAATTATTTGTTAGGAATAAAGAAAGAGAAACAAAAATAGTAAATAGCATATAGACTACTCTTCTCTTCTCGAGTTCTTTAAAATATGCTTGATGGTTAGAAGCAAAAAAATGTTAACACCACTGCAGGGACTTTTCAATGCATGTAAATATAACAACTGTAACACAAAGAGGGAAGAGAAAACTGTGACAGTAAGGTTTCCATATTTTACTTGAGGTGGTAAAATAATGAATCTGAGTGTGAAAAGTTCAATATGTATACTGAAACCCATACAGCAACCACTAGAAAACCTATGCAAAGAGATATAGCCAAAAGCACAACAGATAAAAAAAGCAAAACTAAAAAAAAAAAAAAAGTGTTAATAATCCAAGAGGGCAAGAAAAGGGAAACAGAGGAACAAACAGAAAAAAAACAAAGGCAGACCTAAATCCACATATTAATCATTACATTATATGACAACAGCCTTAACACAGATATATGATCCAGCTACAGGCAACTCATTTCAAATATAATCATATAAGTAGGTTAAATGAGCTTCAGCATCAGTCCTTCCAATGAATATCAAGGGTCGATTTCCTTTACAACTGACTGACTTGATCTCTGTGCTATCCAAGAGACTCTCAAGAGTCCTCCAGCACCATAATTCAAAAACATCAATTCTTCAGCGCTCAGCCTTCCTTATGATCCAACTCTCACATCCACCCATACATGACAACTGGAAAAATCATAGCTTTGACTAGACAGACCTTTGTCAGCAAAGAGATGTCTCTGCTTTTTAATACACTGTCTAGGTTTGTCACAGCTTGCCTTCCAAGTAACAAGCATCTTTTTAATTTCATGGCACCATCCACAGTGATTTTGGAGCCCAAGAAAATAAAATCTCACTGCTTCCACTTTTTCCCCTTTTAAGACAGAGGTACTTTCACTAATATTTATCTAATGGAGGTCCTTAAAATATGTTCCATTCCATTATTATTGAGACAAAGAAACAAAGCTATGTAAAAACTAAATGATCTCTACAGTGGCCATATCGTGCCTGTTATTAACCCTCAACCTCCCAACAGAGCAGCTAACCCAGCATTCTAAGAAGAAAGAGCATCAAAAAAAAAAAAAAGAAATAGCATCAATTTCACACTACACTACTTTACTCTCAACACTCACACCTTCATCTTTCCTTTTGTGACGTCAGGTCTTTAGGAATAAACATTGTCCTCTGATTACAAAAAGACCTCAATCCCTAATGTTACCAAGTTTTTTCTTTTTTAAACCCAAGACTTCAGACTCTGTATTAAGAAATCTTGTGCTCTGCCAGTTAAAAAGTAAGGTGTCCTGCATTAAGTTATTTAAATATCCTACAAATTTCATTTGTAAAACAGGAGAATAATGGCAAGTACTCTACAGCATCCTTAAATGAGATTAAATGCATGTAAAGTGCTTAGTGAACTTGACACCATAATTTAAAATTTTAGCTCCTCTGTAGTCTAAAAGTGGTCCCTTCCTTGAAAATAAATTCACTGAAAGAATAAATGTGCTGAGCTCAAGCGGGAAGACTTGCATGACTAACAAGAAGTCAAAGGTACAGAAATAAAAACAAACAACTGATGAGCCCCTAAACTTGTACAAGGTTAACTCTCTTTAGGTCATTAAGTAATCCCTGATAGCTCAGTTGGTAAAGAATCCATCTGCAGTCCAGGAGACCCCGGTGCAATTCCTGGGTTGGGAAAATCTTCTGGTGAAGGGATAGGCTACTCACTTGAGTATTCTTGGGCTTCCCTGGTAGCTCAGTGGTTAAAGCATCTGCCTGCAATGCGGGAGACCCAGGTTCGATCCGTAGGTTGGGAGGATCCCCTGGAGAAGGAAATGGCAACCCACTCCAGTATTCTTGCCTGGAGAATCCCATGGACAGAGGAACCTGGTGGGCTACACTACAGTCCACGGGGTCGCAAAGAGTCAGACATGACTTCACTCACTCACTCACGCCAGGTCTCTAGTTGTTGCATGTGGGATCAAGCCCTTAACCAGGGATCGAACAGGGGCCCCCTGCATTGGAAGGCTGGAGTCTTACCCTACTGGACCACCAGCAAAGTCCCACGATATGCTTTTTAGAAAGAAATTCAAAGCAACTTTATCAAAAGAAAAGTAGTTTTTATACCTTTATAAAGCATAAACAATTTCAATTTTCAAGGATGAACAAAGTTTAAAATGAAACATGTTATAATCCATTCTTACAGCATTTTATTCATTTTGTGGGCAAAACATCAACTACCCAAAAGTAAAAGTAGCCATCATATGTTCTTAAAACCAAACAGCAAAGTTTTCAAAGTCTATTTCAGAAATTAACGAGCTTATCGTTTTATTTTTAAATGTCATACTTAATTATGTATTGGTCTCTGTGAAAGAGATGTTGAGGTCTCCTCTCACCCTTCACAGATCTTCGTTTCCCTCACAAAACAGAATTCAAATCTTGACTATCAACTTCACCTTCAAGGAAATGGAGAACTTACTATCAGTTCAGTTCAGGTGCTCAGTCGTGTCCAATTCTTTGTGATCCCATGGACTGCAGCATGCCAGGCTTCCCTGTCCATAACCAACTCTTGGAGTTTGCTCAAACTCTGGTCCATCCAATCAGTGATGCGATCCAACCATCTCATCCTCTCTGTTGTCCCTTTCTCCCCCTGCCTTCAATCTTTCCTAGCATCAGGGTCTTTTCCAAAATGAGTCAGTTCTTCGCATCAGTTAGCCAAAGTATTGGAGCTTCAGCTTCAGCATCAGTCCTTCCAGTGAATATTCAGGACTGATTTCCTTTAGGATGGACTGGTTGGAACTCCTTGCAGTCCAAGGGACTCTCAAGAGTCTTCTCCAACACCACAGTTCAAAAGCATCAGTTTTTCGGCACTCAGCTTTCGCTATAGTCTAACTCTCACATCCATACATGACTACTGGAAAAACCATAGCTTTGACTAGACGGATCTTTGTCAGCAAAGTAATGTCTCTACTTTTTAATATGCTGTCTAGGTTGGTCATAGCTTTTTCTTTCATGAAGCAACCATCCTTTAATTTTATGGCTGCAGTCACCACCTGTATTGATTTTGGAGTCCAAAAAATTGTCAAAACCTTGCCCAAAAATCTTGCTATAATTTATTATATTCAGAGATTTTTGATTGGGCCACATTTTCTCTATCTACTGTGTTTTTCTCCTGTTTTTAACTAGAAGGTGTGGTCTTTTCATGCCACTATGGAGGTATGATCTATAGTTTGGTCCTAGCTAACTATTTCTTCAATGGGCTTGAGGGCAAAACTCTTTCTATTAACAGAAAGTGTATCTGCCTTGCTTAATTAGTTCCACAGGCAGATGTCATTCTTGAAGTTTAAAGGAGTGATGTAAGCGGAACTCAGGGATTGTGTTGTCTCTAAGAGAACTCTTTAATATCTCCCTAATCGCATCCCCTTCTCAGTATTTCTCACTTTATCATTTGTCCTTTTTTTGAAGGTATAGTTGTTGTGAGATAGTATTAAGGTATTTGCATTTGGCAAAGAGTCACCCAGCCATTTGCAGATAAGGTTCTTTAAACAGATACCTGTTTGCATTCAACAATATAATCACTAATGTTTCTCTGTACTAACAACTGCACTGTGCACATAGCAGGCACTCAAGTTATCTTTTTAATTAATATTCACAAAACTCCCACCAGCGTGTTTTCCATGCAAATTTAAAACAACTCAAAGCAATTCTAGCTCTCTCTATAGTATGATTATACTAATAGTTACCATTTGTAGAACACCCATTATAAACTAGGCATTTTTACACACCTTCAATGATATTTTACAATTTATATTAACTATAGCCCTGAAGGACAGGTTTTTGTTATCACCAATGTACAAATGCTCAGAAATGCTAAGTATCTTATTCAAGCTCCAAAGTAAGCTGGTGAAGCCAGGATTCGAAAGTGTAGGTCTTATGTAACTCCAAAGCCCATGCTCCTTTTACTATTTGAGGCTGCCTCAATAGAGAAGGCACAAAAACTACTGAGAAATGTTTTTTTCTTACCTTCCGGAGAAGAATTTTAAGACAGCCAGACTCTGCAAGTGGAATGACCTCAATTCATCTATACATAGAATGACATTTAAAGTCAAACCTAACAGATGAATCAGAACATACATGTGCTCCCCAACCAGTCTACTTCAACAAAAGAAACTTAAAATTTCTGGAATTTACTTCCAGCAGCAGAACAATTACAAATTTTCCACAGTCAAGGCACAATAACTCAGAGAAGAGTTTTAAAAATTTGTATAAGTCATGCCAGAACTCAAAACACATTAAAAAAAAATAACCTTTTCTCTAATTAACTAAGAACTTTCATTTCTTCTTTGAAGAACCTTATATTTAGACCAAAACAGACGGTGTCTTTACTTTTGATTTGTCCTCAAATACGAAAGAGCTGAACAAAAGTTTTCCCTTAACGTACAGCTCATCTCACAAACATCCCAAACAACAAAAAGAACTGTATATGAGGGTTATCATTAGGAAATATTTCTTCGGGCTCTAAAGATCCTCTAACCTTACCTTTTAGGACACCTGTCACTCACTGCCCTGCAGGTAACTTGGTATGTTATCCTTTCATGTGATGTTAAAAATCAAAAAAGCTGACTTCTCCTCTTTCAGACTGGTGGAGCTAGTTTTCCAACATCTGTGAAGAGGTGTGTGTGTGTGTGTGTATACTACAGTCCCTATACTTTAGTCCTGGCTGCAAGCTATTTCCTGCTGGCTGAATTCGGATTTCCAATGGGCTTAACTAAAAGAAACAAAGACCTTATTCATTTTCCTTATTTCAGCAGTGCTGGCTGTCCAAACCAACAGAACTCTCCCTAAAGCATGAATGACTAGAGGTAAGAAGGGAAAAAACATACTTCACGTTACAAAGTTCTTTTGGTTTAGGATTCATAGTAATAAATAAATACATATATACATATTTGTTCAAATAATCTATAAAAACACACTCAGAATTCAATCCCTATGATTTCATTGCTAAACTTTCCAGCTTAAAACAAGATATCAATGAAATTACAAAATCACTGAAAATTTTTAATGATAATTTTAGTTAATAAAGCTCTCTATTAAAGTTATTTTTACTAGAAGATCTGTCTGAAAATACACAGTACTATACTGCTACTGCTAAGTCGCTTCAGTCGTGTCCAACTATGTGACCCCAGAGATGGCAGCCCACCAGACTCCCACATCCCTGGGATTCTCCAGGCAAGAACACTGGAGTGGGTTGCCATTTCCTTCTCCAATGCATGAAAGTAAAAAGTGAAAGTGAAGTCGCTCAGTCATGTCCGACCCTCAGCAACCCCATGGACTGCAGCCTTCCATTCTCCTCCATCCACGGGATTTTCCAGCCAAGAGTACTGGAGTGGGGTGCCATTGCCTTCTCCGACACAGTACTATAAGTACTACATAAGTACAGCATAAATACTATGTGTTACATGACTGTCTACTATGACTCAAACTTTGGGGTTTTTTTTCAAACTTCATTCTTATCACTAGCTTAATTTACAATATGGTGTAGCAAAAAACTCAGCTGTAACACCACCACCACCACCAATAAGGTCCTTTCAGGTACAAAATCAAAGATCAGGTGAGACCTGTAGGGGAAAAGGGAAGAAAGAAGAGGCAGGAAAAGGAAAAGGGGGAGGAATAGCAGAAAGGAAGGAAAAAGAATACTTTAGAGGTAAAAGTATAAAAGATAAAAACATGTAATTCTTACAAGCAGGAGCTAGCAGCATTTCTTCACTAGAACACCAGGCCCAGGTCAAGAGTAGTGGCTTTGTGTATTTAAATTAACCCCAAAGTATGACTAATATCCATTTCCCTGATCAGTTTTGCTAGATTTCCACTAATTCTCTCTTGATGGTGAAAGGACAGAATATCGTGCTCACTAATAACATTTATGGGCCTCCCTGGTAGTTCAGAGTAAAGAGTTCACCTGTCAATGCAGGAGACACAAGTTTGATCCCTGGATGGGAAAGATTCTCTGGAGAAGAAAATGGCAACCCACTCCAGTATTTTTACCTGGAGAATCCAATGGACAGAGGAGCCTGGCAGGTTACATACAGTCCACAGGATCACAAAGGGTCAGACATGACTTAGCGACTGAACAACATTTATAGGATAGATTGAGGAAGAATACAAATCAGATATCAAAACATTTTCTAAATGCTGAGCCAGACTGTGAGAAAAAGAAATAAAGGACAGGGAAGAATAACTAAGGGGCTGAAAAAAGCAATGTTATACCAAACCCACAGAAACAAAACTTAAATTCTAGACTTTTGAGCACCACATCATTTAGGAGGAATTTAGAAAATAGGGAATAGGAGAAAATTAACATCTAACAGTGATAAATACTTGCTTATCTAAACCAACCACTTACATCTATTACCACTATTACTCCTCGCCTTAACTCTGATAGAAATGTTCAATTTCTCAGATAAACAGACTACATAATGCAAACTATACGCATTTTTAATTTTAATGTATGACTATACTCGAAGAGACAATTTTATAGTGAGACTGAAATTCTACCTCTGGCACTTATGAGCCTGGAAACTGAACAATTAATGACTCTAAAAACAAATAAAGCCACCCTATTTACAGCAACAACAACAAGCAACAGTTAGAACTGGACATGGAACAACAAACTGGTTCCAAATAGAAAAGGAGTACATCAAGGCTGTATATTGTCACCACTTAATTTATATGCAGAGTACATCATGAGAAATGCTGGGCTGGATGAATCACTAGCTAGAATCAAGACTGCCAGGAGAAATATCAATAACCTCAGATATGCAGATGACACTACCTTTATGGCCGAAAGAGAAGAGGAACTGAAGAGCCTCTTGATGAAAGTGAAAGAGGAGAGTGAAAAAGTTAGCTTAAAACTCAACATTCAGAAAACTGAATGGCATCTGGTCCCATCACTTCATGGCAAATAGATGGGGAAACAATGGAAACAGTGACAGACTTAATTTTCTTGGGCTCCAAAATCACTGCAGATGGTGACTGCAGCCATGAAATTAAAAGATGCTTGCTCCTTTGAAGAAAAGCTATGACCAACCTAGAGAGCATATTAAAAAGCAAAGACATTACTTTACCAACAAAGGTCCATGTAGTCAAAGCTACGGTTTTTCCAGTAGTCATGTATGGATGTGAGAGTTGGACCATAAAGAAAGCTAAGTGCCAAAGAATGGATGCTTTTGAACTGTGGTGTTAGAGAAGACTCTTGAGAGTCCCTTGGACTGCAAGAAGATCAAACCAGTCAGTCCTTAAGGAAATCAGTCCTGAACATTCATTGGAAGGTCTGATGCTGAAGCTCCAATACTTTGGCCACTTGACGCAAAGAACTGACTCATTGGAAAAAACCTTGATGCTGGGAAAGACTGAAAGCAGCAGCAGAAGGGGACGACAGAGGATGAGATGGTTGTATGGCATCACCAAATTGATGGATATGAGTCTGAGCAGGCTCCAGGAGTTGGTGATGGACAGGAAAGCCTGGTGTGCTGCAGTCCATGGGGTCACAGAGTCGGACACAACTGAATGAACTGACTGAGCATAGTAAAGAGCACAGACTCTCAAGCCAGATTCTCGGTGTTGGAATACTAGTTCTACACTTAACTGTGTGACCTTTGTCAAGCAAACATTTCTATGCCTCAGCTTCCACATCCAAAAAGGAGAGCATGATAGTACCTACTCTTAATAGAAGTGGCAGAAGAATTAAATGTTTCTCTATGTAAAGATGCTAAAATAAGAGCTACATAAGAAGTTAGTTATTTGGTTGATGAAGATGAAAATGCTGATTAGAAGGAATGTATACCAAGCCCTATTTTCAAACCTTAGCAATGAAGTTTCTGCCTTTTCTATCAGACTATACTGGATGCTCCAATGAAAACTGGTTTCATCCAGTTTAATGTGGTTAAAATGCATACTCTAAGGACAGAGAATCTCTTTTTAGCTGTGATCCTTAGAACCTGATGTCCAAAACCAATTAATTTTCCAGAACACAGACAGGGTCTCTGCTACCTTCTTTTCTTCTCACAACTTAACTAATGGATGGTGTAACAGTAACAGAGCACACAAAGATCATCACATCTTGCTAGTGAAGGAGTGGCAAGTAGTCCTATACAAGATAGCGACTCAAATGTACTAACAGACTGTTTCACAAATTAGCAACAGCTGTTTATAATAGGATTTCTGATTCAGATGATTTCTTGATGTTCTCCCTATGAGTTTAAGAGATCAGTCTGTTTAAAAAGAGGCTAGACTTCCCACTAAAATCTAGAAGAAAAGGATGTCCACTCTCACCATTTCTATTCAACATAGTATTGGAAGTCCTAGCCAAGGTAATCAGTCAAGAAAAAGAAATAAAAGGTATCCAAATTGGAAGGTTAAGAGGTAAAATTGTCATTCTATGCAGATGACATACTATACATAGAAAACCCTAAAGACTTTATACAAAAACTACAAAAACTAATAAACTAATTCAGCAAGGTAGCAGAATACAAGATTAACATACACAAATTGGCTGTATTTCTTTACATTAACAATGAAATATCAGAAAGAAAAATTAGAAACAATCTCTTTTACAATCAAATACAAAAAATTAAATATCCAGGAACCAACCTGACCAAAGTGGTGAAAGACTTACATGCTGTATAAAACAGATTAAAAAAAACAAAGATGAGTCAAGAAATGGAAAGGCATCCCATACTCTGAGATTGGAAGAATACTGTTAAAAATGGCAATACTATTCAAAGCAATCTATAGATTTCATGTGATCCCTATCAAATTGTCCATGACATTTTTCACAGAACTAGGACAAATAATACTAAAATTTATATGGCACTACAGATGACCCAGAATTACCAAAGTAATCCTGAGGAAAAGGAACAAAGCTGGAGGCATAACCCTCCCAGACTTCAGACGATACTGCAAAGCTACAATAGTCAAAACAGCATGATATTGGCACAAAAACAGACATATAGATCAATACAACTTAACAGAGACCCTGGAAATAAATTCATACACCTAAAATCAATCTTCAACAGGAGGCAAGAATATACAATGATGAAAAGATGGTCTCTTTGGCAAGTGGAGTTGGGAAAGCTAAATGGACATCTGTAAATCAATGAAGATAGAACACTCCCTCATACCATATACAAGAATAAACTCAAAACGGTTTAAGAATAAAGTCAAAATGGCTTATGGAAATGAACCTGAAAATATATATGAATACACACACACACACACAGATATATATTGATATATACATACACAAAGAGAATCACTTTGCTATACATTAGGAATTAACACATTAATCTATATTTCAAAAACATGGTGGGAACTCAACCTATCCCTTCAAAATTTGCCATTTCAGACTGTTTTTCTAACTGAGTATTACCTTGCAGTCTTCCTGGAATTACATTTGCACCAACCTAATATTTAAAGGTCAACTGCATGACAGAGAACAGACTAGTGGTTGCCAGGGTACAAGACTGGAAGAAAGATGTGACTACAGAGAGATTGCACAAGAAAGTTTTTTGAAATGATGTATTTGTTCTGATTATTGGATTACACAAATCTGCAGAGATTAAAATCACAGAACTGTAAAAGAAACCAAAAAAGAGAAAAAAAAAAAAACAACTTTATTATGTGATGATTTTTAAAATAAAGAGAAAAAAGGAAAAAAATCGAGCTGAAGCATATACATTTTCACACCAGTTATGAAAATAAAAAGTCATGCCATATCACAGAACACTAAATTTTAGAAATACCTACAAATGAGAATCTGCATCTTAACTTGAGAATCTAAAATTTCCACACTTATTTTAGATATAAATAAATACCTTTCTATTAAGAATTGTGATAAAAGTTTAGAGGAAAGTAATAACCTGCCTAAACACACAGAATTTGTGGAATTCAGCATTCTAAGATCTTTGCACTGCCGACGTACGCAGAAGATAATGAAATATCTGAGGGATGAAAGGAATGTGCCAATCCTCTTTCCCTCATGGAATTCTCAAAGTCAGTGTAACTAATACCTGGTACAATGACTTGAATGCAAGCTCAGAGCTAACATTCCTAGGGAGGGACTCACAAACAAACCTAGATCATTCCTAAAGATCTACAATACAATCCTCTGTAATCCAAGGAGTCAGCTGTTTCACTGAGACTAGGGAAGCATGCAACAACTGCTTACATACACTCACATACACACACATACACACACACATTTCTGCATGGAATGTATATGATGTCTGTGCCCACATAAAATAATTCAATCCACAGGAGATTCTAAAATACCTCTCAATATTAATTCATCAATGTATTAATTATTCAAATAGTTATCAAACATCTACTTTGTACCAAGAACAATAAAAAGTACCTGAGATATATCTGTAAACTGGAAAAGTGAAATCTGGGCCTCATCTATTACCTCCAGTTTAAAAACATACAAGTTATTTTTCTATCAACCATCTGAAGTAAAGTGAATGAGGATGAAGGCATTAAAAATAAAGGAATTAATGACAGCAAACTGCATTATCACATGATAGAAATTGGAAAAAAAATTAGTGTGACCTCAGGGTTTCCACTTGTTCTTTGTGCGGAGGAGGGTATATATGCATCATATGAAGTGCTAAGAAAACTCAAGTAGGAAACGTAAGCAAGAACCCAATCTTGGAGAACACTGAATGCCATACCAAGAATTTCAGATTTATCTTGTTGGCAATTAGAAGCCATTAACAGCAGTAATGATTTCAAGAATTTTTCTTCCAGACAAATAATTTCATTCCTTTATTTTTTGGCTATGCTGGGTCTTCGCTGCCGCACAGGCTTTTCTCTAGCTGCGGCAAGTGGGGGCTCCTTTCTAGTTCCGGTGCAGGGGCTTCTCCCTGCAGTGGTTTCTCTTGCTGCTGAGCACAGGCTCTAAGGCATGCAGGCTTCAGTAGCTGCAGCTCCCAGGCTTTAGAGCACTGGCTCAATAGTTGTAGCACACAGGCTTAGCTGCTCTGTGGCATGTGGGGTCTTCCCAGAGAAACCTGTGTCTACTTTATTGGCACGTGGATTCTCAACCACTGAGCCACAAGCTGCTGCTGAGTCACTTCAGTCGTGTCCGACTCTGTGCGACCCCACAGACGGCAGCCCACCAGGCTCTCCCATCCCTGGGATCAGAGAACCCCCCAAATATGTATTCTGAATATTCTGAATTATGGAGGAAGGAACATTTAAACCAAGGAAATAGATAATATACATTAGGTCACTGAACAAACTGCTAAATAGTGTTTCTCTAGCTTCAATAAGACATATTCATTTATTAACTCTTTTTCCCAAGGGATTCAAAAAAACATCGTTTACTATTTACTCACTGGAAGAACCCTGATGCTGGGAAGACTGAGGGCAAGATGTGAAGGGGGCAACAGTGCATGAAATAGTTGGATGGCATCACCGACTCAATGGACATGAGTCTGAGCAAACTCAAGAGACAGAGTGAAGGACAAGGAAGCTTGGCATGCTGCAGTTCATGGGGTCACAGAGAGTCAGACATGACTTGGCGACTGAACAACAAAAAAATTCACAAGTAGTAAATAGTAAAATCCTTTTTAACACGCATTGTTGGGCTTCCCAGGTGGAAAGAACCTGCCTGCAATGCAAGAGACTTAAGAGACACAGGTTTTTTGATCCCTGGGACGGGAAGATCTCCATGAGGAGGCATGGCAACCCACTCCAGTATTCATGCCTGGAGAATCCCATGGTTAGAGGAGCCTGGCAGGCTACAGTCCATAGGATCACAGAGAGTCGTACATGACTGAAGCAACTTAGCATGCATGCAAGCAGGCTAACATTCATATCATTTTAAAAATTAAAGACTAAGGACTGATGTTAACTGAAAAACTGCCCTTATTCTAACATTCAAATTACATATAAATGAGAGAATGACCAATGTACTCCCTAGATAAAAATACTTTAAACTAATTCTCTGTGCCTCAACATCATCTCTTTCAGGCTCTAATTCCACAACCTTAGTTTAGGGCACCTTCATTCTTTACCTAGGTTTTTGCCATGGTCTCTCTAACATCTATCTAAAATGCACAAATAGACAAAGATGATTTTTTCTTCTAGAGCACAGGAAAATCTGATCACATAACCTTCCAATGATTTCCCCACACTGCATCAAGTTAAAGTCTAATCTCCCTCACATGGCATAAAAGGTTCTTCTGTGGGGACCTGGACGTATTCTACTACCCATTCTCTTTTTGGTAAACAGCGGCCTCTCAAGCACTCCAGGGCCCATGCTCTGCAACAAGAGAAGCCGCCTCAATGAAGAGTGCATGTACCACACCTAGAGCAGCCCCACTCTCCGCTACTAGAGAAAAGCCCCTGCAGCAGACAAAGACCCAACACAGCCAAAAATTAATAAAGTTACCTTTGTTTAATGCACAAAACAGGATGGACTATTATTTCCAATTTTTCAGTTCCTCCCTGTTACAAAAATATACATCCAAATCTTCAGCCCAAAGACTTGGCAGTTATCTACCACTAGAATCTACCACTAGTTATCTACCACTAGAATGCTGTTGCTGTTCAGTCGACTCTTTTTTACCCCACGGACTGCAGCACACCAGGCTTACCTGTCCTCCACCATCTCCCAGAGCTTGCTCAAACTCATGTCCACTGAGTCAGTGATGCCATCCAACCATCGCACCCTCTGTCGTCCCCTTTTCCTCCCGCCTTCAATCACTCCCAGCATCAGGGATTTTCCCAGTGAGTCAGCTCTTCACATCAGGTGGCCGAAGTATTGGAGTTTCAGCCCCATCATCAGTCCTTCCAATGAATAGGAGAGACTTCCTTTAGGGTTGACTGGTTTGACCTCCTTGCAATCCAAAGGACTCTCAAGAGTCTTCTCCAGTACCACAGTTGAAAAGCATCAATTCTTCAGCACTCAGCTTTCTTTATGGTCCAACTCTCAAAAACATACATGACTACTGGAAAAACCACAGCTTTGACTTTGTTGGCAAAGTAATGTCTCTGCTTTTAAATAGGCTGTCTAGGTTTGTCACAGCTTTTCTTCCACTAGAATAGAGAAAGAATATCTCCCTGCCCCACTGAGGTTGGGCTTGGTCATACGCCTTTCTTGGCCCAACCATGTAGGCAGCATGCCAAGTGTGAATTAAGACCCTTACCAGCCTGCATGTGTGCTCCTCACCCCTCTGGTGTTTTCACTATCCTCATGACAAGATTGAGACATGCAGAGCAGACCTCAGAGTTTGGAGCCAAATCCAGCTGAACCTAGTAAAACTCAGCTGAGATCAACCAAAGCCCAGCTAGTCCAGAGGCTCATGAGAGAAAAAGAAACGCTGTTTTAAACCACTGAAAATTTCAGATTATTTGCTACACAACATGTTTGCAGCAATAGTTGATATAATTTATTTCCATAAAATCTTACTTTTTAATATCAAAAATGTATATTGTTTTGATTATGTACTAACAGGCTTCCCCCATGGTTCAGTGGCAAAGAATCTGCCTGCAATGCAGGAGACCTGGGTTCAATCCCTGGGTCAGGAAGATCCCCTGAAGAAGAGAATGGCAACCCACTCCATTCTTGCCTGGAAAATTCCACGGACAAAGGAGCCTGAGAAGCTACTGTCCATGGGGTCACAAATAGTTGTACATGACTGAGCAACTAGCACACTTAGGTACTAACAGGTTAGAATCCTAAATCAAGCATACAACTTTTTAAACACAGAGAAACTAAAAGACATTCAATTTGAATTTATATACCTATCTTAGATACAGAGAACTATGATATGATTTTGGATGGTCAATAAAATGCAACATTCAATGAGGGAGGTAGGACAGAAACACAAATCCAAAGAAAACAAGAATAACCAACACCTTTCAGCTGTTAGATGGTAATGGTGAGCAATAAATCACTGTGATATTTAGATTCTTACTTTTCTTTAATAATATAAGTTTTATTTTAAAACATCATTATTTATAACACATCAGAAATCATATAATCAGCAACTGTTTAAACTTGGGACGAAAAAAGTTTTTTAGATGTCACCCAAAACATGTGCAAGAGAGTACACATCTACTTTCCCTTCTTTTGGGGTACAGTTCTATTAATTTATACATGTACAGATTCATGTGAGCAACATCTGTTTGTATTAGATACATACATCTCCCTCATACTATTCCTTTACAGTCAGATTCTCTAACCTAGATTCTCCAAAAGTCCTTTTAGGAAACATGAACAAAACAGTATGAAAGCACTGCTATCTGACACTAACCAGCATGACTTATTCGAAACACAGAGAAACTAAAAGACATTCAATTTGAATTTATATACCTATCTTAGATACAGAGAACTATGATATGATTTTGGATGGTCAATAAAATGCAACATTCAATGAGGGAGGTAGGACAGAAACACAAATCCAAAGAAAACAAGAATAACCAACACCTTTCAGCTGTTAGATGGTAATGGTGAGCAATAAATCACTGTGATATTTAGATTCTTACTTTTCTTTAATAATATAAGTTTTATTTTAAAACATCATTATTTATAACACATCAGAATCATATAATCAGCAACTGTTTAAACTTGGGACGAAAAAAGTTTTTTAGATGTCACCCAAAACATGTGCAAGAGAGTACACATCTACTTTCCCTTCTTTTGGGGTACAGTTCTATTAATTTATACATGTACAGATTCATGTGAGCAACATCTGTTTGTATTAGATACATACATCTCCCTCATACTATTCCTTTACAGTCAGATTCTCTAACCTAGATTCTCCAAAAGTCCTTTTAGGAAACATGAACAAAACAGTATGAAAGCACTGCTATCTGACACTAACCAGCATGACTTATTCGTCCAGTAAAATTTGGCTTCAAAGTTTCAGGTGGCTCAGAGGTTAAAGCGTCCGCCTCTAATGCAGGAGACCCGGGTTCGATCCTTGGGATGGGAAGATCCCCTGGAGGAGGAAATGGCACCCCACTCCAGGATTCTTGCCTGGAGAATCCCATGGACCGAGGAGCCTGGTGGGCTACAGTCCGTGGGGTTGCAAAGAGTCGGACACAACTGAGCAATTTAACTTCTCACTTAACTTAGTAATATTAACCATGCCAAAAATATCCAATAAGTAACGGTAAAAACTACTCTGGGGACCAAATAATCAAGCAGTCAAAACTGAGTTGGTTAATATACTGACTCAGGGTTCACTACAGTTGAGACAAGTTTTCCCACACAGTCACAGGGGATGACACAGATCAACTTAATCTGGAAACTATTCTTATCTTTAAACAGGTTTGCTTACTTATACTAAGTATTAAAATACCTCTGATTTTCTATTTTCTGCTTGCCTTATTTTTTCAGAAAATTGAGATTTAGACAAATATCACTTCAAAACAGCGATTTCAGATGAAAATCAAAGTATAATACAAATGAGAATAAACCCTTTTGCACACATATGGAATCCAACCAGTCTCTCAAAGCACCAAGCATCTCAGGAGAAGGATCAAAAGCCAAAACCAAGGGACTTTAAACAACTATGAAAAATATAAGCATGGAAAAGTCAAATATAGAAAAAAAAAAAAAAGTAGTTCCTGTTGAATTACTTAAGAACACTGATTTCATTCTGTCTAACTCTATAGAAAAATTTGGTAATAAGGTAATTACTTTATTCATTAAGACCAAACATTAAACAGTACCTCTTTAAAAAAAAAATACACAATACAAATCCCCAACATTGTTGTATTTGAGAACAAAGAATTAAGTGGAAAGTGGAAACTTCAGTAATCTGTTAGCATTAATACATACAGAAATCCTCATTCACTCATATTTTTGTATTACTCTGTTCAAGGGACTATAATTGTGATATAACATAACTGCTGACTGACAATGTGTGCAGAAGCTCATTGATAATTCTACTAACCTCTTCATAACACACATTTTGGACCCATTTACAGCAGGTTTTACCATTGGCAAGATACCAAGGGGGATACAAAGATGAAAGATATAGACTGCTCAAGAAACTTAACATCTAAGCTAGAGATCTGGTTAGAACAGGTTCATTTTACACTGTTAGGAAATAAAGTACATGTACTTAATAGTACTTGTAATTAATAGGACTTCCCTGGTGGCTCAGATGGTAAAGCGTCTGTCTACAATGCAGGAGACCTGGGTTCAATCCCTGGGTCAGGAAGATCTGCTGGAGAAGGAAATGGCAATCCACTCCAGTACTATTGCCTGGAAAATTCCGTGGACAGAGGAGCCTGGTAGGCTAAAGTCTATGGGGTCGCAAAGAGTCGGACACGACTGAGCGACTTCACTTACTTACTTAATAGTACTACACCTACATACAAAGAAATGTACATAAAATTCAATAAGGAACTCTGTCAAACTTCACGGAATGAGTTTTCATGTACCCAAAAAAAGAACAATACAGTCACCCAACTAACGACTCTTGGTCACAAATGTTCCTTATTAATGCTAAGAAACCTCCCCACAATGGGGGAAATCACAACACAGACCACACATAAATTCCTTTCTCCTCACTAAAAGTAATCATAGAGCAAAAGCTTAAAACAATTCATAACAAAGCAAAAAGCAAACCAACTCACCTTAAAAATAATAAATAATGTTATCAGCATTTTCAAAGAGCAAACAAAGACTGAATTAAAAGTTAGTATATGCTGTACTTCAAGAGAAGCTAACTCCTTAACCAGGTCTCATTCTAAGCAAAGTCATAAAGTAGTCCTTGACACCCCTTTCCTGACTTCCTTTATGAATGTCTCCTCCTTTCCCAAGGACTTTAACCCCCACAATGCTTCTACTATTTTCTGTATGCACACATACATGAACGCACATAAATTGTGCCAGGTCAATCTCTTTCTATCTGAAGGACTGCAGTGTTTTATCTTCGATTGGAGAGTGGTATTAGAGGAAGAGAATGGCCTCCATTTATTTTCACTGAACAACAACTTAAGGGTGTTTACTCTCCCAGGCTTCCCTGGTGGCTCAGAGGCTAAAGCGTCTGCCTGCAATGTGGGAGACCAGGTTTTGATCCCTGGGTCAGGGAAGATCCCCTGGAGAAGGAAATGGCAACCCACTCCAGTACCTGCCTGGAGAATCCCATGGACAGAGAAGCCTGGTAGGCTACAGTCCACCGGGTCTCAAAGAGTCGGGACATGACTGAGCAACTTCACTTTCACTTTTTCACTCCCTCAGGCAAAGCCTCTAGAAAAATTAGAATTTAAAGATCATATAATAAGTAATTTCTATTAAGATGCTAATGCACAAATAATGGCACTGAATCCCACCACCTCCCTAAATAGTGATATCTACATCTTAATAGGTTACACAGTTAAAAATGAAAGAAATTCCCCCAAAGAATTTTAGCCATTAATTGGCAGACAGAAAGAGACAGCTGGTGTTCCTAAAATCATGATATAAAGTCTATTCACCTATCCCTATTAAAAAATATTCAGTACACACGGACTAGCTCTGTTTTAACTTTGGCCAAAAACCGAGCAAATCTCTTCTAAAAGTACTGGGTCAGACAAATGTCTACTCAGAATATTATGGAGAACTCTACACTGTAAAATAAGTATATAACAAGCCCCATCTGGACATTTAGCAACTAGTATTAAAAACCATAAATAACTAAAAAAAAGATAAATTACAAAATATTTAGTTAAAAAACTTCCACACGCATTCTTTCAAAACCATCAAGAAATAGTTTGACACACAGTCTAGAAAGCAGCTGATATAATCAGAGTAACATAAAAAAGTTTAAAGCTACAAAAGCCTTCAATGACTTTTTAGAAACAACCTTTTCCTTTGCACAAAATAATATTAAGAATGAAGGCAGAGAACCTATAGATCATGAGAAGATTAAAGATACATAGCAGTTACACTAGATATGATATGTTCTATCAATTATTTAAAATATCCTTGAGATAAATAGGTCTTATCTGGATACTAATTAAAAAAAGAATGACATATGAACCTAATGGGATATGTGACTGACTATACAGAAGCAAATCAAATGTTTTTCAAAAGAATAAATTACAATGACACTCAAAAACACCCTGAAGCATGACACTGTTATTTACAAGGGGATAAAAGATTCAAATATATTAGTGAAATGGAATTTTTATTACAGTTTCCCTTTAGTAATTGTTTGTGTGCATGAGTGTATTCATATCAAATTTCAGATAAATATGAAAAAAATACCCTTTTTTTGTTGTTTTGCATTCTGACCTAGGTATATGCCTCAGACACAGCTGTGGCGCCACCTCTTCGCTGCCAACACGCTCTCTCCCTCTGTCTCTGGCTTTCCCTCCCCTCCCCTGCAGGCCCTGGGAACACACCTACTCCCCTACTCACATCCTCCTCATCTTGGATCAAGGAGTAAGCAACTTAGCCCATCTCTACTAACTGCAGACACCCAAAACCTTTCCGGTATATAGTTTTCTTGTGTAGTCACTCAGTCATGTCTGACTCTCTGCGATCCCATGGACTGCAGCACTCCAGGCTTCCCTGTATCACTATCTCCCAGAGTTTACTCAAACTCATGTCCATTGAGTCGACAATGCCATGCAACCATCTCATTCTATGTCATCCCCTTCTCTTCCTGCCTTCAATCTTTCCCATTTTCAAGGTCTTTTCCACTGAGTCAGTTCTTTGCATCAGATGGCCAAAGTACTGGAGTTTCAGGTTCCGCATCAGTCCTTCCAATGAATATTCAGGACTGATTTCCTTTAGGATTGACTGGCTGGATTTCTTTGCTGTCCAAGGGACTCTCAAGAGTCTTCTCCAGCACCACAATTCAAAAGCATCAATTCTTTGGTGCTCAGCCTTCCTTATGGTCCAACTCTCAGAGAAGTACATGACTGAAAAAATCATAGCTTTGACTAGATGAACCTTAGTCGACAAAGCAATGCCTCTGCTTTTTAATACGCTGTCTAGATTAGTCATCCTTCCAAGAAGCAACTGTCTTTTAACTTCAGCCCTGCAGTCACCATCTGCAGTGATTTTGGAGCCCAAGAAAATAAAGTCTGTCACTGCTTCCATTTTTTCCCCATCTATTTGCCATGAAGTGATGGGACCAGATGCCATGATCTTAGTTTTCTGGATGTTGCATTTTAAACCAGCTTTTCACTCTCCTCTTTCACCTGCATCAAGAGGCTCTTTAGTTCCTCTTCGCTTTCTGCCATTAGGATGGTATCATCTGCATATATGAGGTTATTGATATTTCTGTATCAATATCAAGTACTATAGTTTTTCTTTGATATTCCCCCCTGAAATCCCCTGCTTATGTACACCTGAGAATCAGTTTGAAAATTTTTTAAATATACATAAATATTACACTTTATTCAGTCCACATAGAGTTTTATAACCTTCCACAATTTTCTTTTTTTAATGTCCCTCAATTTTTCTATTGACTCTAAGCAAAAAGGAGACGGCAGAGAAGTAAAAGAGAGATTATCTCTCGACCATCTCTTAGTGCCTTTCCCTTTGGCTACTCCCTGTGAAGTTTCTTAGAGCACTTTTAGAAAATATAAATATAAATGGGGGATTTGTCTGTGGGTTTTGGCACAAATAGGCAAAGCAAAAAACATGCATGGCCACAGCAACAACAGGAAGTTAGGGATGCCAAAACCAGAGAGAAAAAGGACAGAATGCTAGGCCAGACTGATACCAGATGTTGAGCCAGCTTCTTTACCCTATTCCCTTTACTCCTTGAAATTAGCCTTCTGTTTCCCGACTAGCCTTAGAAAAGAAGAGCCACTACCAGTCACTTGGAGCTGGTAAAGGCTAGACTTCCACAGCCAAGGATATTTCAGTAGTAAAAGCTTAGCGAATATCTGGTGGCTTACTTAGAACATAAGAACAGACAAATCTGAAGCTACCTAAAAGAAATAAATTAGTTATTTGATGGGAGGGGGGAGGTCCTCTCCCTAGATGGACGTCCTTAAGGAATCTAGCTCTTAATTTTAATCTCCTAGCAGACAAACATCCTAGGAAGCTTTACTACTGTCTGGCATGCTCTCCTGTAAGTCTAATAAATGAGAATGTGAGCTCATGCCCTAGCCAGTAAAACATAAAATCTGATTAAAGAAATGATGAATCAAATAAAGGAGATTACAGGCTAGAAAAATTCTCACCAGTCTGCACAACAAAAGAGGTTAAAAGAAACAGACTAAAATCAGTCATAGCTCCTTTTTAACTACATGCATTAAAGAGTTTTTAAAATTCTGAATCTGTTACTTTGGGAGATGAAGGCAAATATCTGGATAATCAAGTGCTATTCACAAAACCCTTATTAAGCTATTATTAAAAGCAGCTCATTTTTAATGTTGCTACATTTTCTTACTCAAAAAAAATACAAGTAGTTGATCATTTTTTCAAAGTAAAACTCTAGATTTTGATGAACCAAATTTACGAATGAGTATAGCAATAAGAAAAAAAAAATCTGTAACTAAACACCCTGGGGAAAAGGCAGGGACTAGTGGGCTGTCTATGGGGTTGCACAGAGTTGGACACGGACTGAAGCAACTCAGCAGCAGCAGCAGCAGCAGCAGTAAAGAACAAGGATTTAGAGACTTGAAAACAAACAAACAAACAAAAAGTGGCTGTAGGCTGGGCTGCTATACTAAGCATCTTGATTATTTCAAAGATGCCCTGAGATCCAACCCAACCCTTTGGCCTCTGCCAAAGCAGCACAGAAACAGCCAAGTCAAGTTCCTAGAATAGTCATGACATACTATCCACTTCCAACTACAGTCTTTGGGGGTATCTTGTCCTGGGACTAAAGGCATTATCAGAAGGGCAATGAGCTGTTAACACTGCTTCCTTCTTTATCCACTATCCACTGAAACCCAAATAAACAGGAAAATAAGGAACCTTGGATTTAATAGCAATTAATTCATTTATTTTTCTTTCTTTTTTTGGCTGCGCCACGTGGCTTGGAAGATCTTAGTTTCCCAACCAGGGATGGAACCTGTGCCCTAAGCAATTCAAGTATGGAGTCCTAACCACTTAGCAACCAGGGAATTCCTAGTTCTTTTAATTGAATAGCAATTACTTCACGTAATTCACTGGGGGAAGTAAGAATAGACTAAAACTGTTATCTCTCTCACAAATCTTGTTTTTCTGGGGCTACCTGGAAAATAGGTACTAAAAATCAACTTGTAAAATATTAAGTATGCAAGACAGCCCTTTTCCTGCAAAGTTGGAGTAAACTGTATATTAACAGGTTACATAACCACTTTAAAAGTGAGCTATTGATCAGGGAATAAGAGCTACTCAGACTGTTCTCCCTGTTCAATCATCAGTAATCAAAGGAAAAATTCTTCCTAAAACTTCTTTACCTTAACTCAATGGCCTATTAGAGTGTTATGGTCTTCTAACAGAATATCCCTCATACAGGATCCAAGACTCCTGGCCTCCCTACTCATTATGTGTGTGATACACTCTGATGTAACTGCAGTGCTACGTGTAAACGTAGTTGTGTGTTTTCAGTTCAGTTTTCCTTGATGCCTTTCACCCCTTTATTTCAAGCTTCCATTAGGCATCTAGAGATAATTAGCTACAAGCAAATGATGCTACATCCGCAAAGAGTCGGACACGACTGAGCGACTTCACTTTCACTATCACTTTCTTAAAAGTAACCTGCTTTCTTATCAGTGATAAATACTTATAAAATACTCAATACAGTGAGAAGTATCTAAGACCCAGATAGAACTCGGGTCTCCTACACTGGCAGGTGAATTCTCTACAACTGAGCTATCTGAGAATCCCCAGGAGAAATTTTAAAGATTATCTAACTCAAGCACCATTTTCAAGGATGAAGGAACTGAAATACAAACAGAAATTAAAAGACTCATCCAAGGTAATATATTACTAGTTAAATGGGATACTCTGGTGGTACAATGGTAAAAATATGCCTGCCAGTGCAGGAGACACAAGAGACATGGGTTCAGTCCCTAGGTCAGGAAAATCCCCTGGAGAAGGAAATGGCAACCCACTCCAGGACTCTTGCCTGGAAAATCCAATGGACAGAGGAGTCTGGTGGGCTACAGTCCAGGGGCTCACAAAGAGTCAGACATGACAGAGCAGCAGGAATGGCACAGCAAAGGCCTCACAGGCAGAACTGTCTCCTAAGAATGAATCCCAGCACACTACAGGAAGAGATATACAATGGCCAGCTTCCGAATAAAACACTCTGGCGGTTCTTCAATAAGCTTAACATTGACTTATCACATGTCCCAGCAATTCCTCTTCCTGTGGAGTGGTTTGCCATGCCCTCCTCCAGGGAATCTTCCTGACCCAGGGATCGAACCCATGTCTTGTATGCATCCTGCATCACCAGGCGGGTTCTTTACCACTAGTGCCACCTGGGAAGCCCTTTTAATTACCCAAATAAATCTAAATAAATTTGGGGCTTCACAGTTGTTATTTATATAATAAATATTTATGGTATCTAGATTCATGCCCAAAATTCCAAGACATTTTTAGTATGCTCATAGTCTCCTTGAATACTGTTTCACCTAATGATTTCACATCTAAAGTTAGGAACAGAGTCAAAATTTTGGTAGAATGATTAAGATTCTAGACTTTAAAAAAGGAAGAACATCTAAAGTAAAGCCTTTTTTTCTTTAATTATTTTTATTTGACTGCGCTGGGTCTTAGTTGCAGTGTCTGGGATCTAGTTCCCTGGCCAGGGAACAAACCTGGGCACCCCCTGCACTGGGAGCATAGAGACTTAGCCACTGGACCACCAGAGAAGTTCCAGAGAAGTCCCAGTAAAGCCTTCTTGAAAGAACAAATGATGTATCACACACTAAGTCTTAAATGCAAAGGAATATCCAGATGACACAACTTTTGACATCAAGAATAGAAAGGAAAGCAACACTGACAAAAAGAGGGTGGAAATTAAGAAATACAAATGCATTAAAACGGTTACAGACTAATTAGGAATACTTTAATGAGTCAATAATTTAAAATTCACAAACTCAGATGTATTGATCTTGATGGGTAAGGCTTACATAGTCTTGTTCAATGATTTAAACAGCTCAAATAATTCCTCCACATGAAGATGAAGTCTGCAATCCTAATCTTCCTAACATCTCATCCCATAATAAGCAATCATATTATACTAATATATACTCACTGGAATACTGATTATTTCACAAGTCAAGTGTCGAAGCAACTTTCACTTTGGGAAGGCAAATTTAAAGGCCAGGAATATTCAATATATAATGCTAAAAAATGTAAATATTAGGAAACAAGAGCAACAGCTATCTTAAACACTTTCTGTAACAGAAAGTACCTGTGAAGATTAAGAGCTAGGGAGTAATAAGGTAAATAAGACATGATCCCTGGCCCTCAAGAATCTCACATGTTAGTGGGAGAAATAAAAAAGTAACTAGTGGCTGTATACAGAGATGTGGCCTGAATATTTTGGTACCTCAGAGCAAGAGTGCTGGCTAGTGTAGCCAAAACCAGAGAAAGCCTCTTAAAAGAGGATTCTTAGCCCGAGTCTTAAAAGGAAAGCCGAGTCAGCCCTGGAATAAAAGTACATGTGAAAAAGCACAACTGAGATACATGCATAGTACACATGTATGTATTTTTTTCCATTCTTTCAAGAAGTATTTTTAGACTATGTCCTACTTGCCAGGCATATATTTAAAGAACAACATGTACCTTAGTATGGCCGAAGCCTAGAGAGCACGCACGGAACCTGGCAGCACGAGATGAGGAAAGCCTGGGATGCTCTGCTATGGAGTCTAGACCGCATCTTGAAGATGGTAAGAAATGAAAAAAGCTGCTAAGGAATTGACAAGATCAGACTTCGATATACTCTGATTCAGGCTTTCCTATATAATCTCTCTGAAGAGCTGGCATGAAGGCTTCATGGGGAAAAAAGGAGCTGATATGATCTACATTTCAAAGATGCCATATGAACATGAGGAGCTAACTAAGTCTACCTCTTCTCTTGTTCTGTCACCAGACTCCACGCTGATAGGGTAAAAAGTTTCCATACCAGTAGCAGATAAAAAGAGTGGTAACAGAGGAAAGGGGAGTCCCTCTGGCCAAAGCGCATTAAGAGTCATCCACAGAGAACTATTCATTTTAAACAGAATATCATATTAACAAAACCAGAGCATATTAAAACATTTGATAAGATGGGAGATTTTATGTTTTATTTTGCCACAATTTAAAACAACTTTTTAAAGAAGAAAAAAAAAATCTGCACTTTAGACACCCAATTTTTTCTACTCTGGCAAACATTTTTACAAAAATGTATAAACGTATGAGTTCATATTACATTTAATTCCCTCATTCTTCTTTCAAAGTTTAAGAACTCTTCAAAGTCTGGACCCCACTACAAAGCTGAATGTGTAAGACCACAAAGAAAAAAAATATGATATTTACTATCTTACTGCAAAAGAGAAGAGAATCATATCGCAAACAGACCCCATCCAATAGCCCACTACGCTCTCCTAGAGACTTGCCATGGTGCAAACTGCCACCATAAAGAATGCACATGGATTTGGGCAGACGCATTCTAACAGCACAGCTGTCTGTCCAGGCATGCTGCTGAAAGAACAGTGCATTCTTATTTGTCCTGTCCCCCACCCACCCTAAACCCCCAAAGATGATACATTCTCACTGGTCTATGACATTTCACTTTGTATGTGGTATTCTCCTTCCGTCTTTCTCCATCCGTTCCTACTCTCGCCACATACTCTCTGGTTAATTTCCTTTATTTCTTCAGATCTTAGCTCAAATGTCATTTCAGATGTGTATAAGAGACAGCTTATTTGTCCTGTCCCCCACCCACCCTAAACCCCCTTACAAAAGGGAGTTTAAACACAAACTGTCTTATTTAAGTGTTTAATGGATATCTGTGTGTGCTTTATAACATCAGTTAGGCAATAACAGTAGCAATGAACCCCTCTAACATCACCCTTATGCCTAAGTTAGTCTCTAAAGATTCCTGAAGAGGAAAATAATTTTTTATGTAAATTTCTCAAAAATCTTCACTCAAGACTGCCATTTACGTTCAAAGAGAAAATAACAAGTCATCAACTTTCAGAAGACTGATACAGTATGGTAGACAAGAGAGTACTGAGTCAGAGTAATAGAGTCTAAGTCCTAGGTAGCCAACTGACTGGCTTTGTGACCTTGGGGAAGTTGTCCAACCTCTCTGAACTTAAGTTTGTTCATCTATTTAACATGCTTACACTATTCACATCAGGGCTGCTGTGAAGATCAAAGAACTAAATGTAACCTTACCTCAGTCACACCCTGCAATGCACCCTTCTCAGCAATATCAGCTTCATGCAACCACTTCTGAATACAGATTCTACCTTCTTAACTCGTTCTTTCCAGTTGTTGTTCCCTAAGTCAGGTCCAACTCTTTGCAACCCTATGGACTGTAGCATGCCAGGTTTCCCTGTCCTTCACTGTCTCCCAGAGTTTGCTCAAACTCATTCCCATTGAGTCAGTGATGCCATCCAACTATCTCATCCTCTGTCACCCCCTTCTCCTCCTGCCTTCAGTCTATGCCAGCATCAGGGTCTTTCCCAATGAGCCGGCTCTTCCCATCAGGTGACCAAACTATTGGAGTTTCGGCTTCAGCATCAGTTCTTCCAATGAACATTCAGGACTGATTTCCTTTAGGATTGACTGGTTTGATCTCCCTGCTGTCCAAGGGACAATCAAGAGTTTTCTCCAGCACCACATTTCAAAAGCATCAATTCTTTGGCACTCAGCCTTCTTTATGTCCAACTCTCACATCTGTACATGACTACTAGGAAACCCATAGCTTTGACTAGATGGACCTTTGTCGGCAAAGTGATGTCTCTGCTTTTTAATATGCTATCTAGGTTTGTCACAGCTTTCCTTCCAAGGAGCAGTGTCTTAATTTCATGGCTGCAATCACCATCCACAGTGATTTTGAAGCCCAAGTCACTGTTTCCACTACACTACATTCAGAATTGAGAAGATAAAACTTGCAAACCAAAAAATATATAAATCACATTTAAGTCAGCTTCTTAAATACACTACTGTAAGAAAACCACTGCATCAAAATGCATCAAAATGTTTCAGTAAGGGCCAGGAAAGATGTTTCAAAAGTAAGAAAGTAACAGAATGACTATATTTTTAAACCATTAAAACTGATATTAATTTAATAATACCACTAATGCTAAATGTAACCACCCTGCCATTAAACTGATTTACTATATAACAAACAATCCTTTTTTTAGTTTCAGAAACTTTTTGACTACACATTTGTTATGTGTTGTTTTTACTAGAAACTACCTACAGAGCAATGTGTGGCTGTATCTATTAATAATTCCAACTTATTGCTGTAGTGTACTTTCCAGTTAAAATCTTTCAAGTAAAAGTGATAGGCACAGGTGTTTCTCCTACAGCAGTTTTCAAAACTCCAACTAGATACAACTAATCAAGGAATACAGTTATATCACAAAGAATTTACTGTTGTTGTTTAGTCACTAACTCATTTCCGACTCTTTTGCAACTTCAGGGACTAGCTCCCCTGTCCAAGGGATTTCAGTCAAGAATACTAGAGTGGGTTGCCATTTCCTTCTCCAGGGGATCCTTCGGGCCCAGGGATCAAACCTGAGCCTCCTGCATTGTGGGCAGATTCTTTACCACTGAGCCGGCTAGGAAGCGGCTAAAATTCACACTCAAGGAAAACACTGCGCATCACTTAAGACTCAGGTGGTGGGTGCTCAAGGAGTGAGGCGATTGTTCCTTTCCACTTAATAGCGGTGACTTTTCCTACCAATCATTAATTTTATAACCAGTGTTGAGTATAGTTGGTTATGCAAACATTGCTCAAGAAAGCAATTTCATTCACAACACTTCCACAAAAGCACATTTCAGTTATAACCAGCTTCCATTTTTTCCTCCACTTTGGCTCGAATCATTAGATATACCGTTTAACATACCAACAGGCGGCTTTAGGGTTCAATATTTATGCATATTTTAACAGTCTCATCACCTCAAAGTTTTGGAAACTGAATATTTTCTTAGGAATTAACAAAGTTTGTGTCTACATATCTACAAATATTTGGCTTGCTAAATAATATCAACAAAATTTTAAGGGTAAAGGTATTTAAATTTTTAAATTATAAAGATACATTCTCCATTTAATTTTTTAAACAATTAGCATAATAAAATGCTACTCAAAACATCCTTAGCTACTTGTCAAATCAAGTGTTTCAATGATTCTTATGAGCCAAACCACTGAATTTACTTGCAGTTATCTATATCTCAAAAAAACAACGAATCTCCTAAAATATGCCATAAATCCACCTATAAAGCTAAACTGATCCTTATTAAAATTAGTAAGGCCTTCTAAGCTTTTAACAAAAAAATTTCTACTTATACACTACAAACTTAATTCTTCTAAATAAATTTAGCAATGCAAAAGAAAGTAATAAACACAACCAGAAAGCTGGAAATCACGATTAAAAGGTTTGGATACTATATTCCTGCTGCTGCTGCTAAGTCGCTTCAGTCGTGTCCGACTCTGTGCAACCCCATAGATGGCAGCCCACCAGGCTCCCCTGTCCCTGGGATTCTCCAGGCAAGAACACTGGAGTGGGTTGCCATTTCCTTCTCCAATGCATGAAAGGAAAAAGTGAAAGTGAAGTCGCTCAGTCGTGTCCAACTCTTCGTAACCCCATGGACTGCAGCCCACCAGGCTCCTCCATCCATGGGATCTTCCAGGCAAGAGTACTAGAGTGGGATGCCATTGCCTTCTCTATATTCCTAGAAAGTCCAATTGATTTCCACTTGGAGGAAAATAATTAAAGCTGTTAGCATCTCAATGTAAAGAGAGCACCTTTGTATGTATGCACAAACCACTCAAGATAATCATCAAGCAGCAATTTAACAACAAAAAATAACTCCTGTCTTTATTAATGTACAATTGAAATAGTCAAAAATCGTAATGCGAAACAAACAGAAGTAAAACTTACAGAAGAGCACTGAATCAAAAATCAGAAGACCTAAGGTATAATCTTTTCTCTGAAATACATATGAAAATCTACTATTTCCAGTCCCCCATCTGCAAAATTAAGGCTGGCAAAGGAAGAGATCATCCTAAGGTTATTTTCAGCTCAAACCTTATTAATACCATGAACCAAACTGAAGCTATGTCCAATGCATGAAAGTGAAAAGTGCAAGTGAAGTTGTTCCGTCGTGTCCAACTCTCTGCGACCCCATGGACCCCAAGCATGCCAGGCTTCCCTGTCCAGCACCAACTCCCAGAGCTTATTCAAACTCATGTCCATTGAGTCAATGATGCCATCCAATCGTCTCATCCTCTGTCGTCCTGTCTCCTTCTCCTCCCGCCTTCAATCTTCCCAGGGTCTTTTCCAATGAGTTGGTTCTTCACAACAAGTGGCCAAAGTATTGAAGCTTCAGCTTCAGCATCAGTCGTTCCAATGAGTAGTCAGGATGTTGGATCTCCCTGCAGTCCAAGGGACCCTCAAGAATCTTCTCCAATGCCACA